>PVIY010015915.1:0-52836 GCA_004026745.1 Myrmecophaga tridactyla
TGACAAATGGAAAATATGGCCTGATATGGCAGGAATAATTTCTAATCTAATGGTGATAACAAAAAATCCAAATGTGTTAAATTTACCAACTTAAAATGAGACTCCCAGGTTGGATTAAAGAAAACAATATCTAACGATTTATTGTCTAAGATAGACAGGCTCAAAACCAAAAACAGAAAGAAGCTAAAAATAAAAGAATCGGAAAGATACTATAGGCAAATATGAAACAAAAGAAAGCTGGGGGGACAATCTTAATATCTGATAAAATGGATATCAAAACACAAAGTGAGGGCTGGCCACAGTGGCTCAGCAGGAAGAGTTCTCGCCTGCCATGCCAGAGACCCGGGTTCGATTCCCGGTGCCTGCCCATGCAGGGAAAAAAAAAAAAAAACACAAAGAGAAATGGAAAGCAATGATTAAAGGAAATGGTAGAGCAAGAAATATAATCATCATTATATGATGTTGGGCACCTAACAATATCATTTCAAAATACACAAACAAATAACAAGAAGAACTGAGGGGAAAAAATACAAAAATCAAAAACTACAATCGCTATTTTGATACCCCCTCTCAGAAACTGATAAGGTAGGAGAATAAAGCAAAAATATAGAATATCTGAATAATGTAATAACAGTTTCAAGCAATTAAATACAGAGAACTCTGCAGCAAGTAAATATAGAATATGTATTCTTTTTAGTTAAACATTAAATATACATCAAAAAATAAGGCCACCAAGGAAGTTTCAATAAGTTCCAAAGACTCACTATTGCTGAGGCTGTTTTCTGCCCATAACACAAGAGCATTAGAAATTAATAACAAAATATTAGGTTTAAAATCCCATGTTTTAGAAACCAGAATTACATATTACCAACAGCTTTTGGAATAAGCAATTCAAAAGGGAAATTAATAAATAGTTAAAACTCTGTAACATACACAACACTCCCTTTCAAAATCTGTGGAAAAGCTACAGCAAGATTTTTCAGATACTCATAAATATACCAAGAAAAAGAAAAATGGAGAACACATTCAGTTCAAGAAGGTGCAAAGTTTATAACAAGGGCAAATAGAAGGGATAGGAAAGAAGAAAATAATATAGGTAGTCAAAAATAAATAAAATTGAGAGCAACAAAAAAAAAGACATAGTCAATGCCAAAATCTCATTCTTTAAAGAAATCAACAGTGTAGAACTCTAGCAAGACAAATTGAGAAAAAAAAAGAGAAAATTAAAACATACAAACTACAAAAGAAAAATGGAGAGTTCCGACAGTAAAGATTGAATTATAATTTTAAAAACATCTGTAATAAAACTGAAAATGTAGGTAAAAGGGATAAATTTGTTGGCAGTGCTGCTGGCAGGGCAAAGCGTCTGCTGAGGGTCTGAGCCTGAGGCCAGCAAGTACATCTGTCCTACTGGACACCCTGAAGTCCATCTCTGACAGGCCACCACTCTCAATCAGTGCACCCCAGAGTTTCCCATACCTCAAATCTGACCCCTATTTAAAAATCTTCATCGGGTCTGAGAAGCTGCCAAAGCCTAGAGGGGCCTAAGAAGACATCATGACTGAATGGGATGTGGCATCCTGGATGGGATTCTGGAACAGAAAGGACATTATGTAAAAAGTAAGGGAATTGCGTACACTATGGGCTTTATCATTAATAATGTATCAATATTAGTTCATTAATTGTGACAAATGTATCATACTAATGTAAAATGTTAATCATAGCAGAAACTGGTTGTGGGTAAATGGGGATTCTCTCTTCTATCTTTGACATTCTTTGATAAATCTAAAACGATCCTAAAATAAAGTTATTGCATTAAAAAATCTAATGGGAGGAAAAAAACCTTTGATGATTTTCCCAAAACTTCTAAACCCAAAGTTCCTTACCTTGGTAAATGAAGTCCTTTGAAAGCTGGCCCTCCTGACCACTAGAGGCAGATTTACATGATAATCTCCTTTGTATCTTACCCTCCAGCCATACGGAACCACTCCACATTTCCCCAGATATGCCACACTTTTGCCAGCCTCTCTACCTGGAATGCCTCCTCCCTGCATCCAGTACAATAGCAAACTGGTTCCCACCAAGGGTGGAAAGCCTTGGCCTCCCTGGTTCTTGTCTTGGGGATTGCCAGCATCTTCATGCAAAGGGAGTCCTGGAGTTCAGAATGTTCTCCCCCAGATGATGTGCTCCCTCCTGACCGCTAGGGACCTGGAAGGAGAAACAGGGAAGGGCGTGGGGCGGGTGGGGGGGGAGGGAGGAGGGAGGACAACGCTAAAGGCCCTTTATCTCTCTCTAGATGGCTAAAGTCTGACTCTTTTCTGCTGCAGGCACGCACAGTGCCCCCACAAGACCCCCCCACCCCCGCATGGTAGGTACTGGCTGCTTGCTCAGGAACCCCCACATGATCCAGGGGCCTGTGGCTTCAGCAGTTGCTCTGGGGATTAGAAGAAACGCTTGCTGAGGATACTTCCTAGTGCAGCAGGGACCAGTGGCCAGGCAGCAAGAATGGGGAGATGTTGGAAGCCTGCTTCTGATCATTTACCCAGGCTATGGGACCACATGGTTGGTGAAAACATTTCAAAAAGATAGGGCCCAGCAATAGAAGAAAAGATAAATCTGAGAAATGGCTTCAGCCTAGGGAAGGGCCCTGGATTAGATCGGCAAAAATGTCCACAAGTTTCCCCCAAAGGATGATGTAGTCACAGCTGGGAGGGTACTCTGCTCCCTAAGCTGGAGAACTTGGAAGGTTCAGCAACCCAGGAGTTCGGACTCCGATATTAGCCTATTAGGGGTACTTCCACCAGCCAGACTAGTGGACATGGTCAGTCAAGGTTCAGTTAGGATCCAAACAGCCTGTCTGGATCAGATGCTGTTCCCCATCCCTGAAGTCACAGATCAGTTTCCGATGTCACCCCCAATCATGAGGACTAACCAAGGATTGGACAATGGCCCTCTGGGTCCTTGCCTGAGCTCACCCCCTACAGGTCGGGTACCCGGAGCTCAGTCCAAACTGACTCAAAGCTTCCAAATGACTAGAATAGAGCGATAACTTCTAAGAATCTTTCCAGCTCTAAAAATTTCTCTGAATTTCTCCATCCTGTCTGCAACAGCCAGACTCTTAAGCCACTCTCGCCTTCCTCCTCCTCCTCCTTATTTTCAATTCCACTGTGGTCCTGCTGGAAGTGAAGGAACTGCCATAAGAGCCACCAGCTTTCTTTCCACCCAGTTCCCATGAGAAGAGAACGTCTATGCTTGAAAACCCAGTGGGGGTTACAGGGTAAATGCCAGGCAGCCAGACGTCCAAGCTACTTTGCAAGTAACTCATCACATTTCCATCCGCATCCCCCTCACTCATCTTCTGGCAAAGAGCAGAGAGCGGATTAAGAATGAGAAGGATTCCATAAAGTCAGGCAAAATTAATTAGCTGCAATTTCACTGCTGAGCTGCCAGGTAAATTTCACAGCATAATCACTCCAAGCTTCTGCATTGCATTAAAGGCAGCGATAACACCTTATATGCCTTCAATATCCTATTTTCCTCCACGCATGGGCAAGCCTCAGAATTAGGTACTAGCCCAGCTGCCAGGCTTGGTTTGGAATCTGGGGATAATCAAATTTTGAACAGTATTTCCCAGAAAGCAACACATTGCTGCTGTTTCCATTTTTTTCTCCTCCAACACTTACCTCTCCAACTCCAGAAGGAGCGAGGACTCCTCTCTCTGGGTCCACAAGCAAGGTGCTGGTTGGTAGACTGAGTCCCTCGGGAAGGTAGATGGAGCACAAAGCATATGGGTGTCCCTGGTCTGCCATTAACTGGCTGTGCAACCTTGGGCAGTTTACTCAACCTCTCTGGGTCTTAGCTTCCTCACTTGTAAAACTAAAACAAGACCATCTGACTGGGTGCCCCCAGAACTGATATGAAGCTCTCAAGAGATTAGGGAGTGTATATTTTGCAAGAGGCTGAACAGTCACAGACAAAGTATTTTTTAAAACAGCATAACAACGAAGACTCGAGTTATTTATTCAAGTTATTTAGCATGGTGAGTACACTGCCCACCCTCCTCCCAGCCTGAATCCTTACTGGGTTGGGGGCAGCATGAATATTGGGGTTCTGGACATGGGCGGGGTGTCTATCCCCCACTGCCCACAGCTCATGTTCCAAGCAGGCCACCTTATGCTTCTGCTAATGTTTCTGCTATTGATACTTAGTCATTTATTTCTAACAGCTTAAGGGAAAAATCACAGCAGTTAAGCAGAGAGGTTGACCAGACAGCTCGTCCATTAGACCAGACAACATCAAACAATGCAAGCCCAAGGTCTGGTCGGGGGTATACACAACTCTGCAGACAAGCTTTGGGGTTTGAACCCTGTATTCTGCAACTTCAACTAACTGAAATTTCCCCCATTTTAATTGGGGATAATGATCCCTATCTCACTGGACAGTTTAGATCTGCCTAATAACACAGCATCTGGCTAATAATTACTGCCCAGTACAGTCCTACATGATAGCAACCACATTGTCTGCACCAAATTACAGCTTATTGATTGGATGACCTTGATTTAAGAAAGTCTGAAGGCATAGGAAGAGAAACCGGGGTGGGTAGGGGGGTGGACTGTGATATTTAGATGACACTTAAAGTCCCAGGAAGCATAGAAAGAAACAGAGCTCAGACCAGGTAGCGAGAACTCAGCTCTGGACCTCCCTGATCATGGCTTACCTGCCTCTGCCTGCAGGTGACAGGGACACCCACCTTCCTGTGTCCTTTCGGAGAGTCCCTGTTACTGGGAAGGGCTTTCAGAGTCAAATGAAATCTTCTTCTTCTCCCAGCATGGCCCAGGCTGTCCTAAATCTGCCTCCAAGTCATGATCCTTCAGAAAGGGTCTCTGCTAAGAACTCCTTATTCCTTACCCCAGGCCCAGGCCCCTGGGGAGGCAGCGTTGCCTGGTGCTTTTAACAGCAAAGACTCTGAAGTCACTCGGAAGTGGAGTGAATCTAATTGACTACTTGACATGGCCTTGGTCCAGCTACTTCAATGCCTCTTCTGTAAAAGGGAGAATTTAATAGAGAAGACACCTCAGAGAGTTTGGTGTATGATGTGAATATATTTCCTCACTTACCATGTCCTCACGAAATATTAGACATTTCTATAAAATGGAGAATGTAAAAGGTAAGATAATGCATATATTCTGTGCACAATGCAAAAATAAGCCTTAACACATCCTAAGCACTCCAAAAAATACTAGTAGTGGTATTCTTTCAAAGTCTCTTGTACTGTATGGACAGATGAGTAAAAAATATGGATAAAATAAACAAATAATAGGGGAACAAAGGTTAAAATAGTTTGGGTAGATAGAAATACTAGTGGTCAATGAGAGGGAGGGGTAAGGGATATGGTATCATGAGTTTTTCTTTTTTTCTTTTCACTTCTTTTCTAGAGTGATACAAATATTCAAAAAAAAGTATGGTGATGAATACACAACTATATGATGATATTTCGAGCCATTGATTGTACACTATGTATGGAATGTTTTTTGTTAAGAGTGTTCGTGTTTGTATGTTGTTTTATCAATGAAAGCGTATTTTTTAAAAAATCTCTTATACTATGATTCTGACACCTTTAACCATTGTGCTGGTTTAAAAGGATGTATGCCCCCTAGAAAAGCCATTTTAATCAAAATCCCATTTCATAAAGGTAGAATAATCCCTATTCAATACTGTATGTTTGAAACTGTAATCAGATCATCTTCCTGGATGATGTGATTTAGTCAAGAGTCGTGGTTAAACTGGATTAGGTGACGACACGTCTCCACCCATTTGGGTGAGTCTTGATTGGTTTATTGGATCCTATAAAAGAGGAAACGTTTTGGAGAATAAGAGATTCAGAGAGAGCAGAGAATGTTGCAGCACCACGAAGCAGAGAGTCCATCAGTCAGCGCTTTGGAGATGAAGAAGGAAAACGCCTCCCGGGGAGCTTCATGAAACAGGAAGCCAGGAGAAGAAGCTGGCAGATGACCCTGTGTTTGCCATGTGCCCTTCCAGATGAGAGAGGAACCCTGAACTTCATCAGTTTTCTTGAACCGAGGTATCTTTCCCTGGATGCCTTAGATTGGACATTTCTACAGATTTGCTTTAATTGGGACATTTTCTTGGCCTTAGAACTGTAAACTAGCAACTTATTAAATTCCCCTTTTTAAAGCCATTCCTTTTCTGGTATATTGCATTCCAGCAGCTAGCAAACTAGAACAACCGTCCTGGTTTGCTTTTTGTTGTTTTTCTTTTTCCAATCTAGGTCTCTCAGAAGGTGTCTAGTTTTTTTCCACCTCACTGGCTGATCCCATTCAGTGTTCTTGGCTGATGCCGGCTCTTTGAATGTCCCCTCTAAATAGTGTTATGCCAGGCTGCTACCCAAACCTACTCTGTCTGCCACCAGCTTCAATCACATCTCTATGCCTGAGACTGCAAACATTTTATCTCCAGCTCCGACTTTTTCATTTAGCTGCAGACTCATATACCCAGCTGATAATATACATGCATATATGTGATATTGATGTAGATATAGATAGGATATGTATATCATATATGTAATGATATATGAGGTCATTCTTCCCTTGATATCTAATTGGCATCTCAAGCCTACTGTATCCAAAACAAGAATCTTGATCTGCCCTTCTAAAAAAAAAGAATTTTTTAGGTCTTCAGCATATGGCTCCTAATGTCACCTTGCTCATTTGCAACAAGCCACAGAAGGAGAAAGGATGTAGAAATAGGTATGGGGAATTTTTAGGGGCCAGGACTGGAAATGGCACCTATTACTTCCCCCTCACATTCCATTGACAGAAACCTAGTCAGATGGTCATGTCTAGCAGCAAGGTGGTCAGGAGATGCACAAAAGGTTAGATGTCCAGAGGAAGAGGAAGCAAGCTGGGTGAAGAGCTAGCCAGCCCCTGCCATGTCTCCCATTGCTCTGGGAAAAAAGCTCAAGCCTTATTCATCTTCTTCAAACACACCAAGTCTCTTCCTGCCCCTGCCCCTTGTTCACTTTGCCTGGATCTCCACCTGGCTGGCTCCTTCTCCTTCTTCAGACCTCAGCTCAAACCTTGCCTCCTCGAAGAGGCTGGCCATCTGATCTAAGATAGCCCCCAACCCACCAGTTATTTTCTGACATATCCCCTTATTTCTACTTTTTCATGTGCTTACATCAGCATCTGAATCAATCTTGTCCATTATTAGCAGATTTGCTTATTATCAGCCTCTACATTACATTAGGAAATCCCATGATTGCCCGACATTAGCAAATGCTCAATGATTTTTGTTGAATTAATTAATTGATTAGTGAAGAAAGGCAGGAAGGAAGAGTTTTCTATATAAACTCTATTTGGCCAAACATCATCTGAACAGTGCCTAGAACACATCCCCAGCCCACTGGATGGGACCTGAGAAGCTCAGGGCAGAGCAAAAACACACCCAGATTTTCTCTGGCTCTGCTATTTCTCCTACTAGAGCCCACGACCTCATGAGCACTGAGACTAAAACTCTCCAGCGTTTTCCAGGCAGGGTCTGAAGCTCCCCCTCTTCTAGCTATGTATTTGATATTGTGGACCTAATGGTGAACTTAGGAGTTACTCCTGTTAAAACTCTTTTTTGTTTTTTAATCTAAATGGTACAGCTCATCTCTTTGAGGCTGTATTCAGCCACCCATTATATTGGTTCTCCCATCCAGATTGGGTCGATACAGAATTTGGTCCTCCGCAGAGACTAGGAAGAAAATGGTGTTCTTTCAGCTCCATTGATCAGCCTCACCCCAAACAGCAGGCAGACACTGTCCTTGTTCAGCTAACTTCAGACAAAGCTAAATAGGCCCTTGAGCCCAGCTGCCTTTGCCATTCATTGTGAGTCTCAGGTCCTCTGGGTATCTTCCTGATCCCGCGTGGCAAGGCCTGCACCCAGTGGAGGTGTCCCTTCCCCTGGAGCCTCAGGGTTTCCTGCAGAACCCTCTGGTGTCTATCACTGGGCTTTGTTCCACCAGGAGTGGGACATGACCCCTTCACTTCCTAGTTGGGGATTTGGTATCCATTTCCTTTTCTGTAGGATGGGGAAGATGTTGCTCCTTTACAGGCTGTTGCTAGGATGCAGGGGGATAAGATGTGCAAAGCACAAAGCCTGGCAAGGAACAGGACCCAACAAGGAAAGTTTGTATCCTCAAAATAAGACACCCCTTGTCAGTCACGGGGTCCTTTATGGCTCTAGCCTCCCAGCACTGTCGGAGTCAGTCAGTTGAGGGCCCCCTCTTAGATAGGCTCCGTGTTGGGTACTCCTCAGCCAACATCTCGTGCAGTCCCGAATGCAAACAGGCAGAGCACAGCCTCTTCTCTGTGGGATGGGCTCATAAAGGATTCAGAGGACTAAGCCTCTGCCTGAGCCAGGGACAAGGGTCAGAGGTGATGGCTGATCATGGTTGTAGAACAGACTGTTGACTCAGCAGTACTTACTGAACAAAGGGAGAGAGAGAGAAATTAAGGCCAAGGCTGTGTCCTGGAGGCCTGACCCACATCAGGTTCTGAAAGCATCCACAAGTCAAGCAACAGAACCAGTGGCCGCCCAAGACAGTCCTGCATGGGCCTGAGGCAGTCTGTGCTTCCAGTGTGTGGACTGACTGCTTTCTACTCACTCACCTGGCCCTGCACACTGATTAGAGACAGCTGGAAGGAAACCAGGTCAGGACAGGAGTTGCCGGCAGCCCCACCACCTCCTCCCACCTTCCACCTCCCCCTACCAGCTCAGAAGTGCCTCTGCCCTGAGGGATTTTCTTCTTTACAGGTTGCAGAGAGAAAGCCTACACAATGATGGAATAAAAAGCAGCCCAAAAATATTCCCTCTGGGAATAAATGTAGTTGGAAAAGAGTGAAAGAAAGAAATCTTATTCTTTTCATTGTAGCATTTTTCCCTTCTTTTATAAATCATTGCGTCTGAAAGGTCACGCTTTGAGGTTGATGGCTTTCTTAAGAATATGCTTTCTTTCTCTTCCTCAGTCATGGGTTTGGCATGTCACAAAATGGAGAGACTGATGCAGTGAGTCCTCTTGTAAAATCTTAAATTGCCACCACGTGAATAGCTAAAATAAAACTTGCAAGGGCTGCAAGGCCTTCTAAAAAATTGAATTTATGGGTTTCTCTGCTTTCATATGTCCCTCGCCAATTCTGGCTTTAGCAAAGAGCCATAAACCCTGGGTGAGAGGCTGGTTTTCCAGAACCTCTCAGGAGGCAGTGATTCCAGTTCATGCATCCATCCATCCATTTGGACATTCACTTGTTCTTGCAACAACAATTGGCTGAGTGCCAGTGTCTGTCCTATAAAGTAAGGACATAGCAGGAAATTCATGGCCATGTTCCCTTGCTCTCGTAGAACTGGCAGTCAGAGAGGAAACAAACAAGTAAACTAGTGTAACAGGATGTTTTGTTAGAAATACACTATAACCTGGCTTAGAAATAACTATGTCTTTTCCCCATGAAGGATAGCCAGGACTTTTGGGGCTGCAGACCTGAGCTTCCTTTACCTATTGGGCGAGTAACTAAAGTTTATGTTTTCAAGCATTCAGGCACGATTGATTGTACACCATGCATAGAATGTTTGTATGTTAAGAATGTTTGTGTTTGAAAGTTTGGGATTCTCCCCCTCAAATGGAAAAAAAAAAAAGTGAAAGGATGCAATGAACAAAATTAACATAATGTTTATAATTGCTGAAGCTGGATCATGAGATTATGGAGCTTCAATATATTATTCCTTTCAATTTTGTGCTTTTTTTAATATTTCCTAAATAGAGACTTTAAAATGCTGGGAAAAAAGAAAAAGAATGTTTGTGTTTGTATGTTGTTTTATTGAGAAAAATATTAAAATGAAAAAAGAAAGAATCCAGGCAAGGGTTTCATACTGACCATTGAGGGCCAAACTATAGCTGTTGATTTTAAATGCAAACAAACATACATTAAATATTATTTTTAGATAATTAGACAAACATTTTTTGGAATGATATAGTAACAAAACTTTGGATGTTTGTGGGGAAGACTGAGGAAAACAAATAAATAGTGATTTCCTCAAGCCCTGAGTCTCTGAGTGCAGGCATGAAAGTTCAAGAATTCAGGGTTTGAGACTTTTAATCCAGGAGCTTCATGGAATCCAAGACCTACCTCTGCTTGGTGTCAGCACAGAACTCTTGGCCTAATTTAGTTTTTGGGTTTTTTTTTAATCAGGAGTATTTCTGTGGAATTTTAATTGCGTGAGGACATGAAAGATGAGTAGGATTTTGATAGGCAGAAGTAGATAATGGTGGAGAGAGTAAATTTTTAAAGAAGAGGAATTTCTAAAGAATATGAATAAAGAAATCTATTTCTACATCTATCTACCTACCCACTTAGCTATTATTTTATAGAATCTCTGTTATGAATGGTCAATATTAAAAATGTGAAACATCTGGAAGCTGTTGCTTGTGAAGCCTTTTGCAACATATGACATTTTTTGGGGGGTGGGGGGTGATGTGGGGATGCAGGGTCCAGGAATCGAACCCGGGTCTCCCGCATTGAAGGCGAGCATTCTACCACTGAACCACTCATGCACTCCATTTGCACAAGGTTTTAAAGACACTAGATCTGGGCTGTGGGCACCTTGGCACCTGGTGTTGATGTCCACCATCACCTCTGCAGGTAGCTGGCTCTGGGAGCCTTCTTGTGGCCAGTGAAGAGGAATTGGGCTGGCAGGAGCTCTCAATCCTGGGTGCAGGTTAGAATCATCTGGAACTTTGAACAATCCCTAGGCCCACTCTGCACCCAGACGAATAACAGAAAATCTGGAGGTGAACTCCAGTCATCAGTAGTTTTTAAAGTTCCCCCAGGTGATTCCAATGAGAATAGCTGGTCTACCATGAGGAGTTTGCAGCTTTAAACAATGGGATTGAAGGAAGTATTGCTGGCCCTCAAGATCAGCTGGAGGAGGGTGTGTGTTTCAGTTTCCACACTTCAGGGGAACCAGAAACCCTCTGGGGCCCACACTCCAAGAAAGCCAAGGTCTCCGGTTAAGAGGTCTATCTGGGGTTCCAGAGGCACATAGCTTCAGTAGCCCAGACTGCAGGCAGAGAAAAAGGTGGTTGCTGCAGGCATCACAGCTGCCTTCCCAGAGAATCCACGTCCCAGCAGTGACATTGTTAGCAGAAGGAGCAAAGGAAACAGGCAACCACCATGGATCATGTAAGCCTCTTGCTTATGGAGATCCCAGGAATGGCATGATCCAACTTCTTGACAAGCCGAATTTCAGAGCCAGAGAGTATATTATTTGGAAAAGTTAAGAACTGTCATTTTTCACACCTCGAGTGTCATGTTAGTGATTCATACTTTTTACCCAAGCGGTGGTTATATAGGGTGGCAAGTGCCGTCAGGGATAGGAGGGACCCCTGCTGTGGGAGTGCCGGAGAGGGAAACCAAGCTAAAATCACCCCCTATTGGGACTGCTCCAGACCCCACACCCCACCAAGCCATGTCCTCTTGGCAATAGCTGGCAGTGTTGCAAAGGCCTTCAGCAGGCTTCCAGGCCCCAGAGAGTGACACTTTAATCCCAAAGTGGGAAAAGGTAAGCAAGGACCCCCAGGCAGGCCCTTCCTCTCAGGACTGCCAGAGTTTTCTTGCTTTGAGTAAGAATCTCAAAAGTAGTTGTACTTTCCCCAGCTTCCCCTATCCCACCTCCACCCCCGCCTTCCCCACTGCCCCTCAACTGAATATTCCAGCCTCCTTTCCAGAAGTTATTTAGTAAAAATATTATGCCATCTTTCCGGACTTGGGAATCCTATTTGTGATATTTAGCAACTTATTCAAGTTTGTGTATGGGTGTGATTTTTTTTTTTCATATTTTAAATAAATATTCACTTTTGTACCTAAAAAAAAAAAAACTTGGGGAGAAAAATATCAAAAGTTATAAAATTGATGAATAAAGGAGCGATAATTAGCTTTACACAGTTTGCGCTAAGAAAAACTCTTAAGTAGAGTGTTCTTCCAGGGCGTTTTAATTATGACTTCATAGAATGTCACTGCTTGAAATGACCTAAGAGGCAAACTTAGGCGCCTTATTCTTCCAACAGCTGAGGGAAGTAAGGCCCAGAAACGGGAGAGACTTGCCCCAAATCACGCTATGAGTTAGTGGCAAAACCAGAATTAGAGCCCAAGCCCCTTGCCTCCTGTCCCTGTGCTTCTGCTCACAGTACCTGGACATTTCCAAGGGATTAGCCCGGCACTTCCTGAGATGCCCCTTCCATCCATCTCAGTGCCACGCACTGCAAAGCCAGGGCCCCCGGGTCAGAGAAGCAGAGAGCAAGGATTTTTTTCCCCCACTAGTGTTGTTGTTGACTCCATATATCCCACCCTCCGTATTGCCAGGGTCTGAACTTCCCGCCTTTCTTACCTGCTGCTGGATAGGCTTCTGTGGCAGGTGCCGCCGGTGCCCTCTGCTGGCCAAGCCAAATGTCACAGGTCTCACCATCCCCCCCTTTTACATATCTTGGCCCCATCTCTAGCTGTCTACGTGCCTGTTCGTAAGATCCAGGGCCTAACGTGCCACAGTTCTCCACATTAAAGGGGAAAGGAAATATGCCAGGAGTCGCTGTTCTCTTCATGCTCAGCTGAGACTGTGACAATCAGAATTCCAGCCACAAGATCCTGAAGGGCTGAGGCAGAGGTAGTCCAGCCCAGAGCAGTGCTTGGCGATTTAACGTGCGTGGACATCCCTGTTAAAATCACATCTGCAGTGGGGTCTGAGATCCTGCGCGCCTAACAAGCTCCCAAGGGATGCTGATGCTGCACGTCCAGGGACCACACAGTACAAGGAGTAAGAATCTAGAAGAAAGTGCATGAACTCTGGAGTCAAACCAAAGGGGTCTGAATCCAGTTTGCCACTTATGAGCTGTGTGATCTCAGACAATATGCTCAACATCTTGAACCTTGAACATCTGTGGCATGGGCATGTCCACACCTACCGCATGGTATAAAATGCCATGCAGAAGCACCTAGTATGGTTTCTGCCAAGTGCTGGACATTTATTTGGATTAGGCATCTGCTCTCAACACCTGGGTTTCTCCCATTGGGTTCATGTCTTCAACAGTTTATTGCTCATCCATATTGGGAAAGAGCTTTGATTTACACAAGCATGTAAATCTCAGTGTCTCAAACATATGCATGTTGTGGCTTCTTTTAGAATATTTATTCCCCCTCACCTCCAAGGTTAGAGCCACCTCATCCTACAAGCTCTGAGGCTGACAGTCAGTTAAAGCTGAATCCTTTGCAGCGGTCTTGGGTGTTCCTGATGAAATGTACATGTTCTTTCACATCCAGACTGGAAAGACACTGTAGAAATAAGATTGATGCCTCACTGACACACTGGAGGTGAGCTCTATTTCACGCATGCTCTAGGCAGACACTGGGATGTGACCTGCAAATAAAATCACCCAGGAACACACGGGAAGAAATTCAGTGCTTCAGAGTTAGAAAGTCTGGGTTCCCACATGAGCACAAGTATTGTTACTCTGCAAACTCAACAAACTTTTCTGCTAGTGAGCCTCAGTTTCCTCATCTGTAAAATGAGATGATGATAATAATATATCGAAATTAGATAAAGGGTGGAAAGTGCTGAGAAAGTCATCATCCCCCTCGTGTTGGCTCTTCTGGTGGGAGAGAGCTTGGAATTTAAGATACGTTAGGACCCTTTTCCATTGTTAGCTCCAGAGCCAAGGATTCTTGAAATTGGAAGCAGGAGGTGCTACAGAAATGTTTATTTGTAAGTGTTTTTGTTTGCTAAAGCTGCCACAATGCAATATACCAGAAATGGGTTGGCTTTTGCAATGGGGACTTGTTAGTTTCCAAATTTACAATTCTAGGGCCATGAAAATGTCCCAATTAAGGCATCAACAGGATAATACCTACTCTGAAGAAAGGCCACTGGCATCTGGGGTTCCTCTGTCAGAGAGCAAGGCACATGCCAGCATCTGCTGATCCTTCACTCCCGGGTTCACTGCTTTCAGCTCCTGGTTTCAGTGGCTTCCTCTCTGAGCTTCTGTGGGCCCTCTCAACATCTCTGAGGCTTTTCTCTCAGTTCCTCCAGGGACTTTTTCTCCCAGCTCTCCAGATTTCTCTGGGTGTTTCTCTCTGAGCTCTCTCTTTTATCCTCATAAAAGACCCCAGTAAAGAATTAAAACCCACCTGGAGTTGGGAGGGTCACATCTCAAGTGAAATGATCTAATCAAAAGCTCCCACCCACAATAGGTCTGCACCTGAAGGAATGGATTAAAAGAGCATGGCATTTTCTAGGGTACATACAGCTCCAAACTAGCACAGTAAGTAAAACTCACTGCAATTTATTTTTCAGTCCAAGAATTGAGGTATTAGGTATCAAAGACCCATCTCCCCATCTGGGTTCCATATTGAAGTAAAGAGTGGCCAAAACAATGTAAATTCCATCCCACAGCAGGACCCAGAAGAACCTTCTGCTTTGGCACCTTCACCCTCTCCAGGTTCACCCGCTCTCCATCACCAGCAGTGCTCAACTCTGCAGCTCTCCAGGCTCTGGTCCCTGTGATACCTCCGTGCCTTTCACATGCCCTTCCCCTCCCTGTCCTCCCCATCATCCCTGACTCCCAGGCTCAAGGACCAGTCAGGGTTCTCGGTTGCAACAGAAACTGTCTCTGGGTGACATAAGCATTAAATAGCATCTTAGAGGTTCTAATGGAGCTCACAGAATCACCAGGAAGGCTAGAGGAAGTGGCTGGGCAGACGGGCAGAAACAGAGCATGGAGCAGTCAGAACCACAGCCAGGACTGCAGCTCAGAACAGCCTAGGGATGGAACCTCTCCCACCACTGCCAAGCCCTGGAAGCTGTTGGTATGGGCAACCCCAATGCCACCAGCCCTGCAGGTTCACCCTGCCACTGTGCTGCCACCCTTTCTGACCGTGGACATGAGACTCATCAGCTCAAAATGCCAAGTTCCAGGCAGGCCTGCACAATTGGGCAATTCTCACACCTACTTACAAGGGGGACTGAGAATATGATCATCCACCTTTTCAACTTCTGATGGGACACAGAGCCTGTATTCCAGCAAGACCCTTTCAGGCAAATGGGTGCATATGCTGGTAGAATATAGAACGACAGAAAGAAAACAAAAAGACACTACAGTTTTACATAAGCACCATGGTTATACAAAACTTTCCCTGACATAAGTTTTCTCTGTGTGTGTCTTTACCTTCTCTCTCTCTCTCTCACACACACACACACACACACGTACACAGACACAATGATCCAGAACTATGCTCCAGCACCCTTTAAATGTAATCATGTGCTTCTGTATTTTTCTGATTAGGTGCCCATGACTGCCTTGGGATGGACTCACCAAGGGCAGACCTTGAGATGAGGAATCATGTAGAAGTGACTTGTGACATTGAGGGAGTGGGGAAGCAGGACTGGAAAGAGAAGGAAACCAAGCCAGGGTGTGACCTCCAGCAAAGTTCCTGCAGAGGGTGGCTTCAGGCTGATTCCGGAAGGGAATTCAGGAGGGGATGCCATGCCTCTCAGAACCATCCCAAGCTCGGCCAGCAAGCTGGGCTTTCATGCACCCTACCCAGCAGCACTTGTTAGGGATAGCCAGGGCTGGGGCAAGGACGGCACAGATATGAACTCTAAGGCACACCCTGGCAACATGGCACCATGCTCCTAGCACAGGGCTCTGAAGAAGAACAGGAGGCCTGTAGCCTGGAAAGCACAGCACCATCAGCAGAGATGGTGACACATGTTCCACGCGGGTGGGATGAAGCACTCTGCCCCAGTTACCCCACCAGATTAGGAGTCCCTGGAAGGTACTGCCTGTGGTTGATTTGTCCTTCTGTCCCCAACACCCAACACTGGGTACTAGCTTAGTAGGCCCTTCGAAAATATCACCCCAAAAATGAATAAATGTTGGCTAGAAGGGTGTGTTTCCAGGATGTGAAGTGAAGTGACTGGGAAAATTGCCGGCCCAGATGGGAGACAGGCAGGCAAGGGTGAAGGAATTCCAGTCTGGCTTGACATTTCCTTCATTATCTTGCAAGTCCTGGCCACATGTCTCTGTCCAAGGAAATAGTTGGTTGAGGTTTCCCAAGTCAGAGGAACCCCACCATGAAAAGGATTCGGTGTGGAGACTCCAGTCCCAGCCGAGTGAACGCTTGTCTCCAGAGCAGTGAACAGGCATGTGGAATTCTCTGATACAGCAAGGCTACAACCTCCATTCCCCTGGGGAAGAGGACAGAAGCTGGAGCTAATGCAGGCGGCTTCCAGAAGTCACATAAGATTCCCAGCGGTCACGGGTGATTTGCTGCGGCTGCTCACTTCTCGTCACCAGCTAGCAAGTGGCAGGCAGGACTGGACAGCTCGTAAGGCCCTGACGGATTTGCTTTCAGGGGAGAGCCCCAGAAGAATTCATGCAGGCAGCCTGGGGAGACAGGGCTATTTTTAATCCTATGCTTTCAAATTGGTCAACTTTAGAGAAAGAACAGAGCCCGGGGGACAATTTCCCTTTCCCATTTTCAGTTGAAGAAGCAGAGTGGAATGATGGCAAAGACCAGATTTGGGAGACCAGAGAGATCTGGGTCCTTTGCAGGGCCTCCTGAGTTCCCTTCCAGAATCAGGTCCTCCAGCACTGAGACAGCCCACAGTCACAGGGGGAGAGAGGGACTGTGTGTCCAGGAACTGAAGGCGGGAGGGAAGATGTAGGCAGGACTCAAGTGCCTCTGAGAAGAGGGAATGGGAAACCACCTGCCCTAGAAACACTGTGGCCAAATGGAATAGTGGTGGGGGTTCTGCAAGGCAAAAGTCTAAATCAAAAGCCAAAGGGACTTAGGGCGATTCCCCAGAATCCTGAAGTTTTTGTTTGCTAAAGCTGCTGAAATGCAGATACAATAAAATAGATTGGCTTTTACAATGGAGACTTACTGACTTACAGACTTATGAGTCTGAGGCTGTGAAAATGTCCAAATCAAGGCATCAACAGGCGATGCTTTCTCCCCAGAGACTGGCTCCCAGCGATCCTGGACTCCTTTGCCACATGGCATGTCTGCTGGTCTCTCCCTTCTCTCCCAGGCCTCTCTGCTTTCAGCTTCTGGCTGCTCTGTCTGTGGCTTTCCTTCTCGGCTTCTGTGTCTTTCTCTTGGCTCCTGTCTCTGAATTTTATCCTTTTATAAAGGACTCCAGTAAGAGGATTAAGACCCACCTGGAGCATGCCTCAACTCAAAAAACCTAATCAAAGGGTCCCAGCCACAATAGGTTTACAGCCACAGGAATGGATTAGCTTTAAGAACATGATCTTTTCTGGGGTCCATAAAGCTTCCAAAACATCATACCTGAGCCATCAGCAACGGCAAGGCAGGAGACCAGGGAAGTGGCCAAGGAAGTAAGAGGGTGTTCTTGTGTTCTACCAAGCCTGTAACAATACACATATAAGCACACATGCATGCACGTGTACACCCATGCACAGATGCATGCACACACGCAAGTATGTACATGCACACCCATGCATACATGAAAACACACATACTCCTTTATTTTTCCCCCAATGCCTTCCCCTATTCAGAAAGCTAGACATGGAGCATCTGTTAGAGATGCTTTTATAAGGAAACCTGTACATCAAATATTTGCCATTTTAAAAGTTTTCCCAACCTTTATTTTTATTATAGAAGATTTCAAGTAGAAATAATTGTACAAGTA
This sequence comes from Myrmecophaga tridactyla, assembly GCA_004026745.1. Lineage (NCBI taxonomy): Eukaryota > Metazoa > Chordata > Mammalia > Pilosa > Myrmecophagidae > Myrmecophaga > Myrmecophaga tridactyla. The sequence continues at coordinate 17,761 of PVIY010015915.1, forward strand.
ACCCCCAAGTACCCATCATCCAGCATCACGATCAATGCACAGTTTGGCTTTAAATCCCAAGGTGGCAGTCTAAGTAATAGTGTAAATATTTAGAAGAGCACAAATTAGACCAAACCATTTCAAACTTTTCCACAATGACCCTTGGACTAATAAAGATGTTTCAAATTGGCAAGAGAAAAAGAATTGAGGAGCAAAGCAAGATAATTATAGCATGTAGAGCACCCCAAAAAGAGCCCAGATGCCGGAGCCCTCCTGGGTTGGGGGAGGCATGGCTTTACCCAGCTTGGCTAGGGTCAGAGAGCCAAGGGGCACTAGGAAAAGTAATCCCTCCCATAGTTCCCCATATCATGATGGCTCAGAAAAGCAGAGTCAGGAAGGCTACCTGGGGGTGATGGGGGGAGGCAGGCAGTACCCAAGGCAGTATCACTGAGTCCCCACATATCTGATGGAGAGAGCTTAGGAAGCAAACAAATCCTGGGTACTTTTGAGAGAGGGTAGACTTGGAGCATTGGCCATCAGCTGGTACACTGTAGATCTTATGACTGGGAACTAGATGGGAGTCTCTGCCAGGGATGAGAAGGGAAGCAGGACAAATCCCAAAGACCAGATAGGTGCGCATGTCCTAGTGGATGTGAAGAAGGACAGAATGTCTCCTAAAAGTTAGACACCTCACTGGCACCACCACTCTCCGGAATACATCAGGAATCACTGATTCCTGGAAATGGTGAATTGATTGACATTAATCTGGAATAGCCAAATTTAATCCCAAATAGGTAAAAGTAAGTTTCTTCTGCTCAGAAAAATGGGAACTTGATATAAATTAGGTTGATTACAGAAAATTAAAGCTGTATTTCTTGCACACTTACCTGAGATAGAAGGATTGTTATAAATGTCACCATCCCCAAAAAGACAGCATGTATTCTTTAATCTGTGACCAGGGGACAGGGAGAGCATTTAACATCAGAAACATAGAGTCCCATTTTCTCAAAATATACTGATTTACAGCCTGATTCCAGACCAATTCTATCAGTGTCTCCAGAGTCAGAACACTATTTGTTTGTTTGTTTAGTTGTTTGTAAGATTCTTGAATTATTCTCATGTGAATGCAATCGGTAACCACTTTAGATCTTCCTTTTCACAACCATTATCTAATCCTTTCATTCCAGACTAAACAAACACAGTCAGACAATTGAAGATATTTCATGTCTTTTCTAGTTTGTTTTCGTTCCCTCTATTTTTGCAAACTTTCAAATACAGCTGTATCTGACTCAGCCTGGAGTCCAAACTATAGCTACATTGTATCTCTCCCTTCCAATTTGCCCTAGAAACTTTATCCCATGCGCAGATTAACCAGTGGGGAGACGACAACAGCCATTTTGAATGGCTACCCTCTAGTTCTGCAGAAACCACAAAATAGCATCATGGAGAAGATGGAATGCATCGTCCAGTGGGTGAGATCCAAGGTCTGTATGCTGTCCCAGAAGCACAGCCCGGACTTCCAGCCCCTGAAAACTCATGCAGGAACCCTTGGCCATAGGTCCAGGTGAAGATCCTCTCAGGAGGCCAGAGCAACAGGTCAAAGTGAACTGTCTCCAATTTTGGTTTTTGATGCATCTCATATGTCTCCTATTGTAACTTTGCCTTTGGTGAACCCCAAAAGAAGAGAATCTACACCAAGAGGAGAGTGGAGAAGGTTGGAGGAAGTAGAATGTCTCTAATTAGGAGCTGTTCAAATGGTCACATGCAGGACAGAAATATAACACAAAGAATGGGTTCATTGCTAAAAATGGAAAATTGATCAAAAGCAGGATACCAAAATGACATCTGAGCTTGAAGGATGAGGCAGCCTCGATCCCCAGGGCTCCACTGCCATATTGTCTTCCTCCTCAGGTGAGAAGGGAAAGATGAGTGTCACCTTGCGAGTGGGGTGCTGAGATACCACAATAGAGTTTAAAAGCTGGAGGTTTCATAATGAGATCAAAGCAAGATCAAGAAACACATTGAGAGACTTTGCAAGGGGACCTGGTAAGTTGGCCATGGCGGATGAAACAGGGCAACAGACAGAGAAACTATTCTGAATAGTTCAAGGTTGGCAAGGCAAGCTGGGACATGGCAAACTAACTTGAACCCTCCAGAGCCACTCTTCACCCTTTCCCACCATAGACGGCAGACCTGTGTAGCTTAACCCAACAGTTCCAGACCCTTCTAGCGTTAGGCTGGTTCAACCAATAGGAAGCCCAGCAGAGATGAGAAAGAGGGAGAAAGGTGAGGTTAGGATATTTATTCCCTGCGCTACCTTGTCCCTGGATCCAGGCTACTGCTCTTCTTAAGATGGCTGAATCTGTGTGCCTCTCCCTCCTTATCCCATAACCGCTCCCTCTCCTGGTCCTTTGGGCCTTTAGATCTAATGGCTGGGATTCTAGTAAGCCCCAAATGGACCGTAGTTTCCATCATGGTTCCCCTACTCCCAAACCACTGTAAATAACCCCTCGTTAGGTGAACCTTTCGGGGGGGGGGCTCCCTCCTCTTTCCTACTAGGGCCCTAATAATATAGACACAAGCAGCCCCTTGCTGCTTCTTTCCAGCTCTTCTCAGGTGCCTGCAGGAAAAGACAAATTACATATTCTATGAGATAGTACAATGATTGCATCAGAAGAAGTAAGAAATAGAGTTAAGAGAAAGAGCCTGTAGAAGTCTATGAAAGTATCTCAACTTTTTCTCCTTTTTGAGCAGCTCTTGTACTTTTGGGTACAATGGGTTTAAAATTAGTGTTCAGGGGCTTTTAAAATGGTTGGTAGAAATGGCGCCTTCTTAAGCCAATAATTGGATGGCTTATTGAGATCATAAATCTCTATTGTTGAATACTGAAGTTTTCTTTTTAACGGTTATGTGTGTCACATCTACCAAACCCAAGCTTTAGTTTTTATATACGTGTCAGGTAAATGCTTTTAACACCCAGTATTCCTCCCTTGGTATGTACTAAATAATAAAAATTAAGCTGTTCCTAAAATGATTTTATGTTTCTGCTTCAGCTATGAGTTAGTGTCTGCTTTTTAAGGCTAGGAATGTTTCTGGTGCAAAGTATCATTAATAGCTTTCTGATGACCCATTTGTTCAGGGATTCTATGTCTCTTGAACAAATTGCTAAGCTGTTAATGGAAAACAGTATTTTGTTAGGAAGGCTTGGGGAGGAATCTGATTTGTTCCTAAAACAACGTGCTAGAGTCACACTTTGGGCAACTCACAGACATATGTATAAATTTATAGCTTAAAATACTAATTTTCTTTTTATCTTGGCTTAATATTTTGGTTGTTCTGTTGATTTTGATTACCTATAAGCCACAAGTGTTTCTTACATTTCATAAATCCTTAGAAATGAAAATGGGAGGAAAGCCATAATTAACCCCAAGGAACTTTCTGTGGTTCTATTCAACAATTAGCCCAAATGTAGATACATGAGGCCTAAAAGAACACACATGCTAGATATTAGGGGATGAGGCTCTCCCTAAATTTCCCAACAGCTGTCCATGTTCTCCAGAGGAGGGGAAAAAAAACCAAACAGGGGTTAAGGAGAGGTAGAATGAAAGGCAATAATTACAACCAATCAAAATGAGCTGAATGTAAAAAGCCACCAAAACCCCATGAAAATACTGAGGCTAAAAGGGAAATTAAGCAGAGGCCTGCCAGCGTAAGGACCGAAAAGGCAGTTAGCAATATGCCAGATGGATCAAAGAAGTCAGAAAAAGAAATGAGGAGCAAACCAAATTACCAAGTTAAAGGTACAAATTGCTGTACCATAGGCTCGCTGAAGTGTCTAAGATGCTCAGTCAGTGACTGAGAATTTGGGCAGTGTGTCCCTTGTGATGAATTTGGTTGTGCAAATATTTAGTTTGTGTGATGAGGGAGGGGTAGTGAATAGAAAGCTAAAAAGCCCATTTCAGGCCTTTACTCACACAAACACACTTTGGTACCTCCATATCTTAATGCTTATGCTGATTAAATTCTGATACATACTGATAACCCCAGAACAATTACTCTCCCCACTACACCCAGCTGCTTTCTCCTACATGGAGATAGGGGCTGTCTATGGAAAGCGAAGAAGGTTCCTTGGTGACTGGATCAAGGACCCACCACAGACAAGCTCTGCCATCTCCTCATTATTCAGAGGGTGGGTGCTCCCTCCACCTCCTCTCCATCAGCTTCTATCGAGTGTCCCTGCAATTGCTGGGCCTCTGACATCAGGTGCTTCCAGAATAAGGAAGTGCCCTTCAGAAGAGTAGTTAGCGTAACCGTTCTTTGAGTCTGCCTCTGGCTTTACACCCTTACCATCCTACACTTTGCTCAGTTTCCTTGGTGATGAGCTCACAAGCCAGCAAGGTCCTTGAATTCATCCTCTGAAGTGAGGATATGAACGGACACTGCACTCACTGATCCAGTAGGGACTTAATACTGCTGCTACTCTACATTGTCGGTGAAGAGAAGACATTCGGCACCAAGTGTGGGTCTATCCTAGACGTCGCATGCCAAGATCTCATCTGTTAAAGCCCACCAGCTAAAGACCACCAGCGCACACATGGAGCCAAGGTCAGGTTTATTCACTTATCACACACATGGGAGGCATCGCAGAACATCCCCAAACGCGGGAGTTAGGAAAGGGTACTTAAAGAGTCTAGGGAGCTGAAACTGATCACAGAATGGCTTTGGCAGAGATTGCCCTGAATATGTAAACTAGGAAGTTGCTGGAACAGACAACGGGGTTATCTTTAGAACACAAAAGTCCAAGCAGAATTACTGTGAGATCAGTTTGTCTAATGTCTTCTCTAAAACATATACTTCTGCATGAGCTGGGGTTAAAAGAGTTTGAGCTTAACAGTTTCTCTTGTCTGCCATAGCTTGGTTCATTTTTTTTGTTTTGCAAATCACAGTACAGTTTTGCAAGTTGTAGTTTCTTTTTTTAATTCTCGGTTCTCTCATGTCAATCTAGCTGTCAGCAAAGCTGAGGGTTTTGTTATGGTTGTTTTATTAGACTCAGTCCTAACAACTGAAAAGTCATGGTTTCAGGATCCCAACCCAAAGCAGCTGGAATGCTCAGCCTGGATCTTCCCACCATAGAATTTTCCTATAGTTTAAAGCAGGTCTTTGAAATCTGTGCAATCATTTGCCCCAACCCATAAAAATTGCAAATCCTCAAGGAGGGATTCCAGGGTCTGGAAAAGTGAAGCGATTAAAGCTAGCCTACAACCTCTCCTCTGTCTCCACCATGACCCCGGCAGAGAAAGTCTGCTGAAGTTAAAGGTACTACATCACCTTATGCTGGTGGGACCTGCAAGCAGACAAGCACCACATACTGGGCAGGATAGGAAAAGCAGAGAGCCCAGAGGCTTCATAGGAAAGCCTTTCAATCTGCCGGGTCTCACCCTCAGGGAAAACTGATGCAGGTGACTCTTTCTTCCTGACAGGAGGCCAGTTTGTTATGGGAATATCTGGCTGGGGTCTATGATACATAAGTAGACATTCCTAAGGGCGGGGGGTGGGGGGAACCATTCAGGCAGGGCAAGAAACAAGAAAACAAGAACTGAAAAATTCTGATCCATTAAACAAAACCTAAGCTAGAGGTTTAGATAAGCTGAACTGAATGTCAAAGAACGGATAGAAAACAAAGTCATCCAGCAAGAAAATCCTAGGTAAAAAATAGTGAAAACAATCTCCAGAATAAACTAATTAGGTTAATTAAATGCCTAAATGCCAGCAAAAAATAATGAATCATACTAGGAAAATTGAAGATATGGCCCAGTCAAAGGAACACAACAACAATTCAAAGAGATACAGGAGTTGAAACAATTAATTCAGAATGTTTGAACAGATATGGAAAACCTCATCAAAAATCAAATCAGTGGATTGAGGGAAGATATAAAGAAGATAAGGAATGAACAAAAAGAAGAAATCAAAAGTATGAAAAAACAAATCACAGAACTTATGGGAATGAAAGGCGCAATAGAAGAGATGAAAAAACAATGGAAACCTACAATGTTAGATTTCAAGACGCAGAAAATAGGATTAGTGAACTGGAGGATGGAACATCTGAAATCCGACAAGCAAAAGAAATTTTAGGGAAAAAAATGGAAAAATATGAGCAGGGACTCAGGGAATTGAATGACAACATGAAGCGCACAAATATATGTGCTGTGGATGTCCCAGAAGGAGAAGAGGAGGGAAAAGGGGAAGAAAAACTAATGGAGGAAATTATCACTGAAAATTTCCCAGTGCTTATGAAAGACTTAAAATTGCAGATCCAAGAAGTGCAGCATACACCAAACAGAATAAATCCAAAGAGATGTACTCCAAGACACTTACTAATCAGAATGTCAGATATCAAAGAGAAAGAGAGAATCTTGAAAGCAGCAAGAGAAAAGCAATCCATCACATACAAGGGAAGCCCAATAAGACTATGTGTAGACTTCTCAGCAGAAACCATGGAGGTGAGAAGACAGTGGGATGACATATTTGAATTACTAAAAGAGAAAAACTGCCAACCAAGAATTCTATATCCAGCAAAATTGTCCTTCAAAAATGAGGGAGAAATTAAAACACTTCGAGACAAAAAAATCACTGAGAAAATTTGTTACCAAGAGACAAGCTTGGCAAGAAAAACTAAAGGGAGCCCTAGAGACAGATACGAAAAGACAGGAGAAAGAGGTGTGGAGAAGAGTGTAGAAATGGAGACTATCACTAAAGGTAAAAAGAAGTAAAATTAGATTTACATATAAAATCTAAAAGACAAAATGGTAGAAGTACTGCCCATACAATAAAAACACTAAATGTTAATGGATTAAACTCCCCAATCAAAAGACATAGACTGGCAAAATGGATTAAAAACAGGACCCATCTATATGCTGTCTACAGGAAATGTATCTTAGACCCAAGGATAAACAGAGGTTGAAAGTGAAAGGTTGGGAAAAGATATTTCACACAAATAACAACCAGAAAAGAGCAGGAATAGCTATACTAATATCCAACAAATTATACTTCAAATGTAAAACAGTGAAAAGAGACAAAGAAGGATACTATGTATTAATAAAAGGAACAATTCAACAAGAAGACATAACAATCATAAATATTTATGCACCTAGCCAAAATGCTCCAAAATACATGAGGCAAACACAGAAAACACTGAAAAGAGAAATAGACACATCTACCATAATAGTTGGAGACTTCAATTCCCCACTTTCATCAATGGACAGAACATCTAGACAGAAGATCAGTAAAGAAACAGAGAATTTGAATAATACAATAAATGAGCTAGATTTAACAGACATTTATAGAGCATTACACCCCACACACAGCGGGATATATCTTTTTCTCAAGTGCTCATGGATCATTCTCAAGGATAGACCATATGCTGGCTCACCCAGCAAGTCTCTATAAACTTAAAAAGACTGAAATCATACAAAACACTTTCTCAGATCATAAAGGAATAAAGTTGGAAATCAATAATAGGCAGAGTGCCAGAAAATTCACAAATATATGAAGGATCAACAACACACTCTTAAACAATCAGTGGGTCAAGGAAGGAATTACAAGAGAAATCAGTAAATATCTCAAGGCAAATGAAACAAAAACATGACATATCAAAATTTATGGGATGCAGCAAAGGCAGTACTAAGAGAGAAATTTATTGCCCTAAGTGCCTATATCAAAAAAGAAGACAGAGCAAAATTGAGGAATTAATTATCCAATTGGAAGAACTAGAGAAAGAACAGCAAACTAACCCCAATGAAAGCAAAAGGAAATAAATAATGAAGATTAGAGCAGAAAGAAATGAAATTGAGAACATGAAAACAATTGAGAAAATCAACAAAACTAGAAGTTGATTCTATGAGAAAATCAATAAGATCGATGGACCCTTAGTGAGGTTGACAAAAAGAAGAAGAGAGAGGATGCAAATAAATAAAATCAGAAATGGAAGAGAAAACATAACCACTGACCCCACAGAAATAAAGGAAGTAATGAGAGGATACTATGAACAACTTTATGCTAATAAACTCAACAATATAGATGAAATGGACAACTTCCTAGAAAGGCATGGACAACCACATTGACTCGAGAAGAAATAGACGACCTCAACAAACCAATCACAAGTAAAGAAATTGGATCAGTCATTAAGAAGCTCCCCAAAAAGAAAAGTCCAAGACCAGATGGCTTCACATGTGAATTCCACCAAACATTCAGGAAAGAATTAGTACCAATCCTGCTCAAACAATTCAAAAAAATTGAAGAGGATTGAAAACTACCTAACTCATTCTAGGAAATTCCTCAACATGATGAAGGGAATATATGAAAAACCCACAGCTAACATCATCCTCAATGGGGAAAAACTGAAAACTTTCCCAAGATCAGAAACAAGACAAGGATGTCGGCTGTCACCATTGTTATTCAACATTGTGTTGGAAGTTCTAGCCAGAGAAAAAGAAATACAAGGCATCAAAATTGGAAAGGAAGAAGTAAAATTCTCACTGTTTGCAGATGATATGATACTATATGTCGAAAACCCCCCAAAAATCCACAGCAAACTAGAGTTAATAAATCAGTACAACAAAGTGGCAGGTTACAAGATCAACACTCAAAAATCTACAGTGTTTCTATACACTAGTAATGAACAATCTGAGGGGGAAATCATGAAAAAAACTTCCATTTACAATTGCAACCAAAAGAATAAAATATTTAGGAATAACTTTAACTAAGGAGACAAAAGACCTATACAGAGAAAACTATAAGAAATTGTTAAAAGAAATCACAGAAGACCTAAAAAAATGGAAGGGCATACCATGTTCATGGATTGGAAGACTAAATATAGTTAAGATGTCAATTCTACCAAAATTTATTTACACATTCAATGCAATACCAATTAAAATCAAAAAAACTTACTTTTCAGAAATAGGAAAACCAATAACCAAATTTATCTGGAAGGGCAGTGTGCCCCGAATAGATAAAAGTATCCTGAGAAAGAAAAATGAAGTCAGAAGCCTCACACTACCTGACTTTAAGGTGTATTATGAAGCTACAGTGGTCAAAACAGCATGGTACTGGCATAAAGATAGATATACTGACCAATGGAATCGAATAGAGTGTTCAGATATAGACCCTCTCATCTATGGACGATTGATCTTTGATAAGGCAGTCAAGCCAACTCACCAGGACAGAACAGTCTCTTCCATAAATGGTGCCTAGAGAACTGGATATCCACATGCAAAAGAATGAAAGAGGATCCATATCTCACACCCTATACAAAACTAACTCAAAATGGATCAAAGGCGTAAGCATTAGATCTAAGACCATAAAACTGTTAGAAGAAAATGTGGGGAAATATCTTATAAATCTTATAATAGGAGGTGGTTTCCTAGAACTTACACCCAAAGCATAAGCATTGAAGAAAGAAAGAAAGAAATGGGAATTCCTCAAAATTAAACACTTTTGTGCATCAAAGAACTTTGTCGAGAAAGTAAAAAGACTGCCTACACAATAATGATAATATTCTAGTATCCAGAATATGTAAAGAGATTGTTCAACTCAACAACAAAAAGACAAACAACCCGATTAGCAAATGGGTAAAAGACTTGAACAGACACTTCTCAGAAGAGGAAATACAAATGGCCAAAAGACACATGAAAAAATGCTCAGCTTCCTTGCTATTAGGGAAATGCAAATCAAAACCACAATGAGATATCATCTCACACCCACCAGAATGGCCATGATCAATAAAACAGAAAATGACAAGTGCTGGAGAGGATGTGGAGAAAGAGGCACACTTATCCATTGTTGGTGGAAATGTAAAATGGTACAACCACTGTGGAAGGCAGTTTGGCAGTTCCTCAGGAAGCTAAGTATAGAATTGCCATATGACCCGGCAATACCATTGCTAGGTCTCTACTCAGAGGACTGGAGGGCAAAGACACAAACAGACATTTGTACACCAATATTTATAGCAGCATTATTTACAATTGCAAAGAGATGGAAACAGCCAAAATGTCCATCAACAGACAAGTGGCTAAATGAGCTGTGGTATATACACACGATGGAATATTATGCAGCTGTAAGGCAGAATAAAGTTATGAAATATGTAATAACATGGATGGACCTTAAGGACATTATGCTGAGTGAGATTAGCCAGAAACAAAAGGACAAATACTGTATGGTCTCACTGATATGAACTAACATTAATGAATGAATTTGGATAATTTCAGCTAAGAACAGAGGTCATCAGGAGATAGAAATAGGGTAGATATTGGGTAATTGGAACTGAAGGGATACAGATGGTGCAACATGACTGATTGTAAAAATTCAGAAATGGATAGCACAATACTACCTAACTGTAATACAATAATGTTAAAACACTGAATGAAGCAGAATGTGAGAATGATAGAGGGAGGAGGCCTGGTGGCACAAAGGGAATCAGAAGGAAAGATATATGATAAAGACTGAGATGGTATAATCTAGGAATGCCTAGAGCGTATAACGATAGTGTCTAAATGTACAAATTTAAAAATGTTTTTCATGAGGAAGAACAAAGGAATGTCAATACTGCAGGGTGTTGAAAATAGATGGTAATTAATATTTTAAAACTTTATCTTATGTGTGAGACTACAGCAAAAAATTTTTATTTGGTACAAAATTTATATTTTAATTAGTGCATTTCCTAATATAACTTATGTGGACAGCTTAATTGAACACCATAAGTACATTAGTGGGGCATGAGATTTTGTAGGTTTGTTCAGAGTAATACCTCGATAAATCCCATAAGGATTTGAACAGTGAATAAAAAAGTGTTTGCAAAGTCCCCTTGGGGGAATGGTGAGAAACAGGGAAAATTCGACTTCCCTAAGTGGAGATTTCTTGATATTCTCACAAACAGTGGGGACAACCAAAGAAATAGGCTGAGCCCCCAATCTTGGGGTTTGTTCATATGAAACTTATCCTCGCAAAGGATAGGTTAAGCCTACTTAAAATTAGGCCTAAGAGTCACCCCCAAGAGAACCTCTCTTGTTGCTCAGATGTGGCCTCTCTCTCTCAGCCAGCACAACAAGCAAACTCACCACCCTCCCCCTCTACATGGGACATGACTCCCTGTGGTGTGGACCTTCTTGGAACATGGGACAGAAATCCTAGAATGAGCTGGGACTCAGCACCAAGGGATTGAGAAAACCTTCTTGACTGAAAGGGGGAAGAGAAGATGAGACAAAATAAATTGTCCATGGCTGAGAGATTCCAAACAGAGGTTATTCTGGAGGTTATTCTTACTCATTAAATAGATATCACCTTTTTAGTTAAGGCATAACAGAGAGGCTGGAGGGAACTTCCTGAAAATGTATAGCTGTGTTCCAGTAGCCACGTTTCTTGAAGATGATTGTATAATGATATAGCTTTCACAATGTGATGTGTGATTGTGAAAACCTTGTGTCTAATGCTTCTTTTATCTACCTCATGGACAGATGAGTAAAACATATGGATTAAAAATAAATAAATAATAGGGGGAACAAATGTTAAAATAAATTTAGTAGATTGAAATGCTAGCAATCAGTGAAAGGGAGGGGTAAGAGGTATGGCGTGTATGAATTTTTTTCTGTTGTCTTTTTGTTTCTTTTTCTGAATTGATCCAAATGTTCTGAGAAATAATCATGATGATGAATATATAACTATGTGATAAAAAATGTTCATATCGTATGTTGATTGGTTTTATTAATAAAAAATAAAAATAAATCCTTTGACAAGGAAAAGAGCCACCTTTTTGCTTTTTAGCAATGAGATAAGACTCAAAATTAAAATGGGAGCACTACTAGAAAAATTAACACATTACTTAACTCTCTTAAGTATATTCAATAGCGTTAGAGTCTTCCCTAAGAGCAGATTTAAATAAAACAGAGAAAAAAGGAAGCAAAATAATTCCAAACATGCACCATACTTTAAAGCAGGGAGTCAGCAAACTTTTTCTGTAAAGGGTCAGATAGTAAGTATTTTAGATTTTGTGAGCCAGACATAGCCATAAACAATTTATAAACAAATAAGCATGGCTGAGTGCTAATAAAACTATTTCTGAACTCTGAAATTTGAATTTCATATAATTTCACAGGTCACAAAATATCAATCTTTTCATTTTTTTCAAATATCTAAAATCTTATAAAGCATTTTGGCTCACAGGTTGTAGGAGCACAGATGGCAGCCAAATTTGGCCCACAGGCCATAATTTGTCGACTGCTGCTTTCAAGGTTCTTCTCCAAGTGTGGACGCAGACAAGATGCTATTTTGGTTAGAAATGCAGAATCACGAGCCCCAGCCCAGATCTACTGAATGAGAATCTGCATTTCACGACATCACTGGGCGTTTGGTTTGCACATAAAAGTAGAAGTTAATGATTTGAGGTCTACACGATGGGTCAAATCTTTGTGCTATACCTTCCTGGAAAAATGACCCTAGGAAAGTTTTAAGCCACAATTTCCTCAATTTCCCTGTGTGTAAGAGGGAAATGGTAGCATTGTTTCCCTCAAGCATGGTTGTAAGATTGAACACACACATAAACACACACACAAGCCCAGAAAGAGAGCTTAAAACAATGTTGGTCTTTACAACTGCAATATCTCATATTACTTAATTTTCAAAAATTTATTTCACAGATGAAGAAACTGTGGCCAGAGAATTGGAGAAACTTGTCTAGGTCACAAAACAAAGGTCATTCTGCCCCCAAATTTAGTCTTGAGAGTAATGAAGGGTTCAAGGGTGCAAAAGGGACACCATTCCTCAGATTCTCAGATCTTTATTCTGTCAGGTCATTCCAAAGTTCCATTCTAGGCGGCCTCTTTTAACCCATGCTCTAAATATCCACTCCACCCCCCACCCCAAATGCCCAGCTCCTCAAATCTACCTCACAAGGAATCTGCATCCCAAATTGCCCTTTCACTCCCTGAAATTTATCTTACTTCAAGTGGCATGAAGTTTTTCACAACTTCTTTCTAGTTATAGACTGTAAATTTTCCCTCTGCCGAGTCTTGTAGCTGACTGTTTTTTCATTACATTTGTAGGACTCAGGATAAAAATAAAATAAAATAAGCAATTCCTTTATTTGAGAATCCTGACACTTATTAGCATAATAAAACTCTCAAGGCGAAATTGCAGTTTTCCAGACAGTAATTTCATTTGCAGGGCAACTTACAAGGAATTTATTTTAAGGCCAGGTAAAACCTAAAATAGATGAGATGCAGAAAGTGAAGGCCTCAGATAAAATGAAATAAATGTGTTAGGGATGGAAAACTCAGCTATTGTCTCTCACCTATTAATTAGGGGTGACAGGAACAACAGCTCAGGGATCCGGACTCTCAACCCATCTTGTTCTGCTTTCAAAGAGGCTGCTAATTCTTGCAACAAGAAGCTTCTTCCAACACCCTAAAAGTCATCAGATCATATGCCCCGACACATCACTGCTGAATATGACAGTGTTGATGGTACAACTGCAATTGTTTTCCGCAAGAATCTTGACCACGATAGAGCTTTCATATTTACCACTTAACTGACCTGCTGAAGAACCTGGTAAGGGGCACACAAAAGCCTCTCCCCAGTTATACAAGCTATTGTGATGTTAAATGACATGAACAAAGTCACATAGTTCATAGAATTGGAACCAAAACTTAAACTCAGCTCCTGTGACCTTTGATAGAAATAAGGAAATTCTAACCATAATCAGTTATAGCTATAAAACACTTAGAATCAGAAAGCAGGTTCTCTCCATCACCTCATTTTATCCATTTAGTGGTCTATTATACAGGCAGACCAGGGAGAAGCTGTGGAGCCAAGTGGCAAAGTAGAAATTATCGAACACATTTGTATGATGGGTCCTTAGCCAGGGTTTCCCAAAAAGGAGAGCCTGGGGTGGAAGCTTATGTGCTTTCAGGACTTATTCAGGACTGTAATCCCACAGAAGCAGGTGAGAAAGAAAGGGGAGTGGGAGAAAGGAGGAAGACTGAACAGGAAGGCATGTGTCATGGTCAGGTTCATGTGTCAACTTGGCCAGGTGGTGGTACCTGTTTGTCTGGTTGGGCAAGTGCTGGCCTGTCTGTTGCAATGAGGACATTCATAGAATTAAATCATGATCATGTCAGCTGCATCCACAGCCGATTCCATTTGTAATCAGCCAAGGGGAGTGTCTTCTGCAATGAGTGATGCTTAATCTAATCACTGGAAGCCTTTTAAGGAGGATTCAGAGGAGACAGGCTCTCTTCCTGTTTTGGCTGGCGAGCCTTTCCTGTGGAGTTCGTCCAGACCCTGCATCAGAGTCGTCGGCTTCACAGCCTGCCCTGAGGATTTTGTGCTCTGCATTCCCACAGTTACGTGAGACACTTTCATAAATTTTATACTTGTGAGTGTTTCCCGTTGATTCTGTTTCTCTAGAGAACCCTAACTAATACAGCATGTTACTAGGCTGGCTGCTGCTTGGTTTCATCAGGACTGGCTGCTCGATCTCACAGGACTGTCTTCTGAAAGGCATACGAAGAACTGTATCTTAGGACAGTCCCTTCAGGAGGAAGAAGGGAGAATTGATTTGCCAGCTCCTGTCTCCCCTTGATCAAAGGTTCACAGTTTGGGATGTTGACTTCCCAGCTCTTCTTGGTTGCATTTTGTCTCATGCCTCTGCAGGAACTGGAGATGAGAAGCCCATGACAACATATGGCGATGCCTTTGGCTTAGGCTCACATGAAGCTGACCAACACAGTGGGGACTGGACAAAGCTCACGCAAAATTGTTAACCTTGGTAGTGACTGGGGTAAAGTAAGTGGCCAAAGACCTGAAGAAAAGGTGACACGAGGGGGCAGGTGGGAGATAAGAGATGTTTGATACAACTATCAAGTAAGATAAGCCAGTTCATCAAAGTCTACCAAGTCCATGCATCCTTTTACTCTGACCAAATACAGAATCAAGCATTAAAATTCTAGTAAGTTCCAGGCTGGGGATTTGAAACCCAAGCCTGCTTGACTCATCCCATCTTAACATGCTGCCTCTATGTATTTGTCCAATAAATGTGGAATACAATAGCTGCAAAAGAGACACTGTCCCTGAGTGGTT
This sequence comes from Myrmecophaga tridactyla, assembly GCA_004026745.1. Classification (NCBI taxonomy): domain Eukaryota; kingdom Metazoa; phylum Chordata; class Mammalia; order Pilosa; family Myrmecophagidae; genus Myrmecophaga; species Myrmecophaga tridactyla. The sequence goes on from PVIY010015915.1 coordinate 32,866, forward strand.
CTGGACAAGTATCGTCTTGTTAATATGAAGAATTTACTCAGATTAAGTGCATACTAGAATCAAAATCAAAAGGATGATGAAGACAAAGGTAATCATCTGAGTAGCCTGGATAGAGAGGGCCAAATCCTAAAGAACAAAGGCCTTATCAGATGTCTATAAACTATTCTTGGGTTTATAATTTTTCCCAGGTCTTAGGTACATCTGTAGGAATACATGAAGCTATGCCTTGATATTGCAAAACTAGGGCCAAAATATGATTCCAAGACATAGGAGGGGTTGTAGCAGAAGAGGTAAATAAGAAGGGCAGGGCAATATCTGACCCAGAAGCTTGGGTTTGAAAGACTTTGGTAATTCCAATGTGATAACATCAATGAGGGAAATAATGAACATGTATTAAAGGCAGCTATGTCTTCCATGTATATCACTCATTATCTTTTTCTATAATCTCCATGACTTTATAAATGATTACAAGTAGGAAATAACTTATTAGGAAGCATTGCTGAATGATGTCAGAAAGTGCGTTCATTTAACAAGTGTTTATTGAATGTCTGCCATATATGCAATTCAGAGTTCGGCACTTGGAATTATTTTGGATTATTAAAACATGATCTGTGTGCTCTAAGAGCTCAGTTTAAGCAGCAAGGGCAAAACAAAAAGGCCTCATTTTCTTTGGAGGTCATGTCTACGCCCTTCGTGAAAGAGTTACATCAATCGTTAGCAATTTCTGTCCTGGGCATTGGGTTGGGGACCAGTAGCACAGACACCTTATATTTAATATCTCCTGAGACATACAAATATATTTCTTCCTCTGGATAATGATGTGTCTTCCAGAAGGCCACAGGGTTCTGTTGTGGGGCGCACCAAAAGAGAGACCACACAATGCAAAACTGCAAGCCAATTGGGAGTCTTTATTAGTCAGCCGGTGACTGCCTCAGAAATCTCCAAGAAGGAAGATTCAGAGAGCAGCTCCCCACCGCGGTTTTCAAGGTGTGCTTATAAAGGCTAAAATCATGTTATGGTTTGCAGTTGCTAGCAAGCAAACATAATCATAGAAGCAGAAAAATGCCATTAGTTGTTGCCAAAACACATCCCGTCCCCTCAGTTTTCTAACATTGGTCATTATTTAACTCTTGGGGACATTTTGCCCCAATGTTGTGGGCACATTCGCTGCTCGGGCCTGATTGATTGCTCCTGGCCCTCCACAGGTTCGCACTGAAAAGTTCTTAAGTTTGTGTTCAAAAAAAGGATGCCCAAAGAAGTCCAACTGATAAGGAGAAAAAAAATCATTCAAACAGCAGATGGTAGTCTGGTGGGCTGTCCCTCTGTCCACAGGGTTCCTGCAGCAATTCTCCCCCTGAAACGGTGATAATTTCCTCCTAAATGGGAAAAAAAAAAGAGGAAAGCTTGTTTATAATCAAGAAATGAAAATAAACACCCACCAGAGAAAGACTGACTCAAGACAGAAAGACAGAGAACGTGCATCTGCTTCCCTCTCATGCCAAATTCCAGAAATGACTGGGAAAAACTCTCTTTTAAAAAACAAACCCATATGAACAAATAAGGCATCAGTGGCTGAGAGAGTTCAAACTGAGTCAGGAGACTACTCTTACCCAAGCTTCAGCTAGACATTGGTATTTATTATGATTTGCTAAAGCCCAAGCAAAACCACTCCTACCAACCCTAAAGAACACAATGGGCTTTATCTGAGATTCTACAAAGATTCTATACACTATGATTACTTTCCAGAAACCTACAACCTTCAGATGGGTTCCCAGGCAAGATAATCTTGAAACCCAGAGGGCTCAGCCTCTGTAGAACATGAACTAGTTCCATCCCCCATCCCATATTATCAACAGCCCTTCTCAACATGAAAAAGTTAGAATGGGGATAGCCCAAATATCCCTAAGGATTGGGAGAAAGATCAAAGGAAAAGGTGGAGTCATAACAGAGAAGAAAGAATTTAGCAAATGCATATCATTGCTGAATCATTATATTAGTATTTCTTTTAGTCTCCAGTGTCTCAGAGCAACTAGAAGGAAAAACCCAAAATTGCAGAATTGTAACCCATACCAAACTCTGAAATCTTTTCTACAACTAACTGTTGCAGTGTGCTTTGAAAATCATTGCTTTTTTGTATATATGTTATTTTTCACAATGAAAAGCTCTCCAAGAAAAGGAATCTGCCGTCACTTGGACAAAGTAGAGGCTCAATGAATAGCTGTTGAATGAATGTCTTAGTGCTTTTCTTGTTGTTTAATAAGAATCTTTTATATCAAAGCTTTATTTAATTCTTGGTCTACCTAATTACGGGAACCTTTTCCCCCTGGTTTTTACTGAAGGTGTCTTATTTTATTTATGATAATTAAAATATGTATTTTATTAGAGAAATTATAGGTTTACCAAAAAAATAAAATCCATAAAGGTACTAGAAATTAAGAAGGAAGGCTTTCAACAAAGCAAATATGTTGAAGAATACTTAAAAACCAAAAGGCATCCAGGATGAGATTGCCAGAGGAGAAAATGCCCCCTAGCTCTCTGGGGACTAGAGCAGGCATCCGTGGGACAGATTGGGGAACCCCAGGCAATAGAGGTGTTGCCTCAGTCAGATAAGGAAGTGTGGAAATGGTATGCAGTTCTTAGCTGAAAAGTTAAGGATGTGCCCATGCCCAAAAGATGACAACGCCAACCCTTATAGCCTGAAGACTAGAGATGGGAAATAGAAACTGTGTCCATTGATGTATAAACAGGAAATTTAAAGTTCAAATATGACTTCAAAAATCATAAATGTTTATGGGAAACCACAATCATAAAAGAAAGATGCCAAGCTTAACAACAGAACTGTCTCCTAGGAAAATATCACATTTATAAAACAAACAGAATAAGCCTTTAAGAGATGTGTCTTAATCTTCTCAGTGGAATAAGATTAGTCATCTGTGAAACAAGAATGGGCTATTACAGAAAAAGAAGCTGGAAATGAAAAGCAAGACCATTTAAAAAGAAAAATTTCAATAGCAGAACTGAAAAACAGGATGGACATAACTAAAGAGCAATTTAGTAGCTGGAAAAATTGATACCACAATAAGAAAGAGACATCTAAACAGAAAAAAAATGGACAAAAGGGTATGAACAGTTAATTCACAGAAGAAGAAATCCAGGAGACCATTAAACATGTGCAAAGATCCTCAGCCTCAGTGGTAATCAGAAAACTGCAAACTAAACAACAGTGAGATACAGTGTCTGCCCATCTGACAGAAAAAAAATTAAGTAACTAATAATCCCCAGTGCTGGCAGCAATATGAGGAAGCAACCTCATATAGCTTTGGCAGGAACATGAATTGGCACCACATTTATGAAGGACAATCTTGGCAGATCTTTTCAAATTAAAATGTGGTTACTCTTCTATCCAGCAATTCCAGTTCTAGGGATCCATCCTACTGGCACATGTGCCCCAAGTGGCATAAACAAGGTCTCTGAAGCATGATTTATGATCATAAAAAACTGGAAGCTATGTAGTGACAATCAAAAGGAAAATAGTTAACTAAACTATAATGTACATCCATACCTTGAAATACCATGGACTATTTACAAAGATAGGGCACATATATTGAATGGAAAGATCTTCTAGACATATTTGAGTAGAATAGCCAGCATTTCCTGATAACTTACAGGTGTCAGGTATCTTGTTTCATCATCTTACACAGGGATATCTGATTTAAATCTCACAGTGACCCTATAAGGTGAGTGCTGTTATTAAACCCATCTCATGGAGAAGGAAATTAGGCATGAAAAGTTTGAGTAGTTGCCCAAAGTCTCACACAGAAATGAAGCTGGGATTTAAAATTTGGCAGTATGATTCTAAGGATTATGTTTTTCTTAAGCTACTTTCTATGATTTATTAAGTACTTTTAAAATCAGGTTTCTAAGCTATATATAAAGAATTATCCAATTTATGTGAAAAAATACCAAAACTATATATTTCCTTAGGTACACAAATTACCATGTAAATGCCCAGGAAAATACTCAGATAAGGATATGGCAAACTGATAATCCAAGATGGGGGATGGTATTGGGAAATGAAGTGAAGGACGCATTCACTTTATTTGATTTTTCTTAGAGTGAAGTTATTAATTAATTGTGTAATTAAAGTTTTAATTTATAAAAGCTGGCCACCAGATCGCCATATGGGTTTAGATGATATTCAAGAGTGTTACAAACTGACTTGGCAGTCTGGAGAGCTTATACTTGGAGACCTTCAAAGACACCTAGCTGGAACTTTGGGTGCAGAAACCCTATCCATAGCATCCCCAAGGGATGGACATTTTCCCTTTGCTTGCACACTTCCAGGGACGGGGATCTCATCACTGCTCAGAGCAACTGAAAACTGACAGAGAAAGAAAATGATATGGCCTAGAGGAAAAAACAAAAGCTTTAGAGGCAGCCCGAGGCTTAACTCCTGAGCTTAGCTGGTACCAGTTGTAACAAGCTAGACAAGTTACCCAAGCTCTATGGCCTTGGTTTCCTGATCTGTGAAATGGCACTTAAATCCTCCCTCCCAGAGCAATATGAAGATCGAAAGAGATCATGGATGTACAGCAACTGGCACAGGGCTTCACACAGAGAAGTGCCAATAGCCACACTTTCCTTCCCTTTCCCTTTCTTCTGGCTCTTCTCAATACAAGCAGGAATCTGCCAAGACCCTGGTTAGTCCATTTTTCAAGCCCGTACTCTAAACCCAGCATCCTGGTATTTGTAAAGGGCAGATTTTCCATTTTCCATAAGTGCTTGACTTATAAAGCAAGATTAAGAGCTGTTCCCTGGAGCCCGGGGAATGGCCATGAAGAGAAAAGGATACCAGCCCAAGAGTCCCTATTACAGCAAAGGCCCCATGTGACAGTCAAGAAATTCTCAGAATCTTTCTGTACCTGCAAAGCTTGGGGACCAAGAGATGTTGGACCCCTGAGCTACCACCATTCTCTGTCTTAGATTCTCTGAGGTCCTGCCCTCCTGGGTCACTGAGCTGCACCTCTGGCTTTCTCTCAGTTGCTACTGATGTGAACAGCCACATTTACACAGAAGTTGCTTCTTACTACATAAATGGAAGACAACATCTTTCCCAATGTGGGGTCCAAGGTAAGGGGGACAAATAACAAAAAGAGTCCTAGGAAGCAAAAACTTTCTCAACCACTTTACATTCCAGAGTATGGTTATGTACATTACCTCATTTAATGCCCAAGGAGTTACAAGCTAAGTATTTTTTATATCCATTTGCATATTTGGAAAACAGAAACTGCTCAAGGTCACCCACATATTAAGTAATGAAGCTGGAACTCAAATAAAGGCAATAGGAACCCCGCGATTAGAAAAGCTTCTAAAATTGTGGGGTTGCCCATTACACTTCTCTGAGTTGCCAGAAGTTTGACCAGAATATCTTCAAGAGGGGTATTCCTGGAGATGAGTTGGGGGGTTGATATGTGAGCTTGGACAGGGGGCCCCAGAGCCTGATCTATACAATCTCTGGCCTCTTCTGCCCTGATGCTCTACATCTCTGTGGCCTTTCCGGCACTGCCTGCTCACATCCCCATCTCTCAGAAGACCTCCAGCCTTGCTCCACCTACCCTGCCCTCTCTTCAGCTCATTTCTCCCAGTAACATTCCCCAACCAGTACCCACAAAAGGAATACCTTATGGAAATCAATGAGATCTGTGAGTGTTGCATGGCGATTGGGGTCCACTCCCAGGAAGCTGTAAAAATCCCCAGAGGCATCCACAAGAAAGTGCTTGAATCCCTTCTGCAGGCGGTAGGAGAGGGTGTAACCCCAGATTTTATCACTGACCCGGACAAGAAATGCTCCCTCAGTCATGTTCTCGAGGAGATCTTCTGCATCTTCTCGGCTAATAATTCCTAGGTTTAAAAGAAAAGAAAACTCAGCAGGTTCTGCAAACTTTTACCTTGCCACCTGCACCCCCTGGTCCCTCTCCTATACTCTGCTGATGAGTCCACATGTCTCTGAGGGTGGTGGAGAAGGGAAAGGCTACAAAGAGCTCTTCAGCCACCTGCCTCGGGCCACAGAGGCAGCATCTTGGTCCAGAGCAACCAGGGGCAGTGCTTCTACTGGGACCTCAGTTGAGCAGGCTTTCCTTCACATTAAGCCACACTAATTTGGATTAATTGAGTAAGCAAGGAATTCATAATGAGGTAGAATTATAGCTCTATCGATTACAAATACAAGCAAACAAGCAGTGCCCCAAGGAGAGTCCTGCTTTAATGACTAGTCAAGAATGACTTACGATTACAGCCTTAGTTATCTCTTTGGACCCCATAAATGAGCACTGAAAACCATATTTTCCCTTAAGAAAGGGAAAAGACTTATTCTGTAAACCCGTGGACACTAGGTAAATAGTTTCATAAAAGGGGTACTTAGGGCAGGCCATGGTGGCTCAGCAGGCAAGAATGCTTGCCTGCCATGCCAGAGGACCTGGGTTCGATTCCCAGTGCCTGCCCATGTAAAAAAAAAAAATGGGGGGGTGTACCTAATTTAGTGTCAATTTAACTCAAAGAACAAAATTTTCTAAGGTCCAGGTCTGGCCTTACAAATGTTTATAAGTCAATGGCAATCCCTGGAAAGAACTTTAGGGAGCTGCCCTTATCTGGGTAATGTGATGTGTTTGGTGGATCAGGCCATAGAGAGTATTAGGGTTCAGGGGGTGGGGGGAGAAGGGGGAGAATCAGAAGACCTGGATTGATGCCCAATTCTGCTCTTACCTGGCTATGTCATCTCCAGCCAAGCCCTCAGCTTCTCTTTTGACATTTAAATGATAATTTTAACCCATCTAACATCATTGGCATATGATGACTTTCAACTCAGATAAAGAATTTAAAATCATTTTATAAAGTGAAAATAAATAGCTGTGGAAATGTTGGGTCCTGTCACATGGGGGAGAAGTGAATTCCACCACATTGTCCCTTTACACGTACACATACACCATATATTCAGTGGGATCACTTATTGTCACTGACATAGCAAGGGGTAGAGGGTAGCTGGGCTGCTCAGCTCCATGATCATGCAAAGCTGTGACTATGTGATCTGTCCATCTGGTCCCCATGGCCTCCTTAGGACTGCTTAAACCTTAGAACAGTGTCCCAGCACAGGCAGCAATTCCAACGCCAGAATTCATGGATGGCACTTAGAGCTGTCCTTCTACCAACACCCTCAACTCTCCATCTTGCCTTCCCAAGAAAGTCCCATCCCTAGGTCAGAACTCCAATCCCTCTTCTGGATCCCACACTGGGGAGCAGACAGGATGAGGGATGGCTGGCCATGGAGGTTGGCCCCACAACAGGTATGTGACTTTACCCCCCAGCTGAGTCCTAAGGGCACTTGTCAAGCCACTGGCTTACCTGTAGTCATAGCACTCCCATTTCTTTCCCACCTAATAGGACATGAAGGAGAACTTCCCTGTGCCTTGTAATGGGCAACCATGGCCCTTGGTCTCAGAGGACACAGAGATGACCTCACCAGCAAATGCCCCACCTTTTAAAGATAATCAACACAACTGGGGCCACATGATCCCTCCTTGCCCAGGCAAGCAAACCAGCCACCTGCTCCCCAACTAAGCTAAATAAGTAGAAGCTAGGGAAACGGGATGGATGGAAGTGAAGAAACGCCACAAACGCCCCAAGCAGAAGATAGGATGCACTCTGGTGCTGCCACCTGGAGGCCTCAGCTGCCAATCAGATCAGCCAGAGAAGCAGTGACAGCCAAGAGATTGAAAGGACACACTCAGTATCTGTAAAGAGCCTTGGCAATGTCCCTCACCTTTCCTTGCCCCAGCGCCACAGGATCTAGACCCAATAAGTTACCCAAAATGGAGCAGTAAGGGGAGATAGAGGCAGGGCAGGGGTTTGGGGGGGAAAAGAATCAGAAGCTACACTCCCATCCTCAAGCACCTCAAGCTGAAGTCCAGCCTGGGCTGGGGGTTGGAGAGGAGTGGAGTGCTGTGCTGCACTGGATGCAAGACTTAGTTAAATTTGAACAGGACTCGACATTTTAATATAAGTGACCAGTTACAACAAAATGACCATGTCGTATCTCTCCTCCATCTATCACCCTGGAATGGTTTCCTATTGACCTCTGGCAGAGTCCAGGCTCAGGAACAATCTATACCTGGTTCCATGCCCCTGTTCCCCGCTTAGCTCTCTAGGCTTCTCTCTCCCTCACTGCATGCAACATGACAGGCATTCCCCACACCCCTCGCTGTAGGCTCTCTTAATTTTGAGAGTAGGGGAACCACTGGTATTTCCTAAGGAGAAGAAGGATATGGAAAATGGGTTGAAGGAGAACTGATTTAAGGCATACAAGATAGGGATTTCTTCCTAATAAGGGCTTCTTCACCTAAAGATTGTGTCAAAGTCATATTTCCACAGTTTTTCCATTGGGATCCAGCAACTTGACCACTAGTCTGCCAGACATGACTTCATTCTGAAGCAGAGAGGCAAAGGGACACCCTGAAGGTCACCTGAGAAGTTTATGTCAAATCCAACACTGTGCCCTGTGCTGGGGATGCTGCAGACGTGATCTAAAATAGTCTTCCTAACAACCCTGCCATCACCAGTTCACAACTGAGGACATGACAGTCAGGAAGACAAGTGACTAACCCAAGGTACAGAGTTATTAAATGGTGGAGCCAGAATTTGAACTCAGGTCCTCAGACTCCAAGTCCAGTGCTCATTGCTCTACACCATTATTATCTAATGCAGAGGATAGTAAGTGCTGTGAAAGACACAAAAAGTAGGAGATTAATGGGGCCTGTAGAAGTTAGGACAGGAATGGTGGAAGCAGTGAATGGAAATGGAAGGCAGGCCTTAAAAGGTGTAAGTAGTGAGGAGTGGTGAGGAGGTATAAAGGGAGAAAAGTGGATAAGATGAGGAAAAAGCCAGAGTGAAGATTAAGAATGAAACATCCATAAGACATTTATATATATATATGTAACATGAGAGCAGCTAATCTAAATCTCAGATGTTTAAGTGGCATGGAGTATAGAGTGAAAAGGTCTAAATACATATAATCTGAATCCCAAAGAAGAGAAGAGAAGCGAAAAGAATGGGGAGGAAGCGATGTGTAAAGAGTGAATGGTTGAGATTTCATCAAATTCACATAACAGTGAACTGCACAAAACTATTGAATGTCTCATTTTATCAAACTGAGAGAAGAGAGATTACCTAAAAATGAGAATGATGGCTGACTTCTCAGTTGCAACAACAGAATCAAAAGGGCAATGGAATAATATTTTTACTGGGCTAAGAGAAAAATAACCATAGTCAATGAAACTATCTTTCAAGGACAAAAGAAAAATACAGACATTTTCAGAAAAAAAAATGAGGGCGGGCCATAGTGGCTCAGCAGGCAGAGTTCTCGCCTGCCATGCCGGAGACCTGGGTTTGATTCCCATGCCTGCCAATGCAAAAAAAAAAAAAAAAAATGAGTTGACTACTAAAGGAAATTCTAAAGAAAAAACTTCAAGAAGGAGAAAAATATCCTGGATAGATATTTTCTATGAGATGCTAGAAGGAATGTTGAACAAAGATAAAATTTTAAAATTAATAAAAATTGATTTGTTTAGATCACTCTAAACGAATATTGACTTAAAAATAATAATAATAGATAATTTGAAGATTTTAAAAAGAACTATAATACTGGACAACATCATATCAACTGGGAACAGGATGACTGGAGTAAAAAGTTCTATCTGTTCAGAAATAGGATAAAGGTATATATTTTTAATACATTTTATTTATATAATATATATCTAATATATTTATATAGTATATATTTATATCAACTTTAGAACTTTTTAAGTATGTATGCTAATTTAGCCACTAAAAGGTAAGCATTGAGAGTGGTATAACCTCCAAAATACAGAGGCAGAAAAATGGAATGAGAAAAAAATTTCAATGCAAAGTCAAAAAAGGAAATAATTGAATACATATACAATGGTTCCATTTAAATTAATTGAAAATATCGCAAAGCTAAACATTATATTGTTTAGAGAGTACACACACACCCACACACACATGTATATTAAAGCAAAGAAATCATGGACAAAATATTCAGGATAAGGATCATATCTGGGAAAGGGAGAAGGTGGGGATGGTGAGAAGCACGCAGAGACTTCCAAAGATTGGCAATGTTTCCCCTTGTTAAGCTGTCTTTATACACTTCACATATGTGTGTGCATGTGTTGCATACATTTACTATTTAAATTCTTTTAATATCGTTGCTCTGTAGCTTCCCACACACTGATGCTATGACATGAAACAAAATCAGTCGTGTCCTTCCATGCAGATGGAGAGGTTAAAACCATCTGCCTAGAACAAAAAGGTCACTAATGAGCTTGAAATCTCGATGCTGCCTCAAGTCCCCTGAACAGTGGTTCTCAGCCCTGGCTAATGCCAAGATCCCATTCCCAAGGAATCTGGTTTAATTCTTTACATGGTAAACCAAGCATCAGTAATGTTTAAAATTTTCTCAGGTGAATTTAAGAAGATTTAAAACCTTCTCATTGAGCTAGGGAGTCTGTAGTCTTGCAAGCCAGACTTGACAGAGTGATAAAAGGGGATTTTTACATTCTAGAAACTCCCTCTATATTAAGAACAATAGTAGGAGCTCTGAACAGAGTACTAAAGAAGTACTCTAGAAGAGATCTAGGATAGGTCCTATGAGAAGGCCCTGTCAGACAAGAAAAGAAAGGAGAGAGAGAGAGCCTTTCTGGGCTAGGACTCTAGGGCTGGGGTTAGGGCTGGGGCTGGGGCTGGGCCTGGGGCAGGGTGGACTGCAGGGAGTACCCTCTGGCTTCCACATCCCACAGCCCAGAGAGACTGGGAAGGTAGCTGAGAGCAGAGCAGATGTGTGCCCCAGGTGCTGTTGAGAGTCCAGTAGGTTCCCCATGCACCTCCAAGCGGAAATGGTGTGTTTGGAGAAAGAGCTGTCTGGAGATGATGGCTCTGAGCCTCCCCAAGTTCTAGCAGAGCAACCCCTGGTGAGGGCTGCTAGAAATAGAACTGGATCAGCCTTCTGGAAAACCACTGGCTTCACTGTATGTATAGCCTCTGCCCAGTAATTCCGTCACTGGGATATATTATTATAAATAAATCCTCAGACACATTCCTAAGGGTCAAATACAAAACAATGATTCTCAGATTTACTTATGTTTGGTGATAAATTGGAGGTAACCCGGGTTTCAATCATTAGGGGAATGGATGGGTACCATCCCTGTGGAGTACTATGCAGCAATTAGAAATAATAGACCTGAGTACACATAGCAGGGATCTTATAGCACAGTGCCCCACAAAATAAAGTCAGAAACACAAGTGAGATTGAAAGTACCTCACCATTCATGTAAATTTATGTAAGTGCAAGGTAAAGAGAGTAGATTCTCGGAAGACAGTGATAGCAGCATAGTTTCTCCATCTCTCCAAATTCCCAAACAAAAACAGGCAGAGCAACTAGATAGCAAAATCAACAACCCGTGGACTAAGTTTACAACAAAACTAGGGGATGAAGTATCCCCCATGAACCCTAAAATACAAGCGGGTGGGAACAAATCATCAACACCCAAAATCTGAATGGTACCAGGGTCTGCACAGGAGGAAGAAGAAAGAAACAACAGGGGTGGCTGGTGGAATTCACTAGAGTGCAGGAGTCCAATTTAAGAACAGCAGCAGAAACTAGGGAGAGTTTTGCCCTCCCCAACCCTGGAAGAGCACAAGGGGTCCACCATGAGACCCTCCAGGGTTAACTTCCACCAACTGGAAGAATCAAAATTGGGCAAGACAGGGCAAAGAAAGGAAAGAAAGAGAAAGTCCATATCCACGTGGGGAAGGGCACATAGCCAGGTAACTTCAGGAAGCAAGCTGCCTCCACATGCGTGAACACTACACAAAAATAAGAGAAGAGGAAGCTCTGTGGAGTTAAAAGAAAAAGGTTTCCTGAGTCCTGTTTCATTTAAAAAGTTCACAAGGGCGGCTGCCGTGGCTCAGCGGGCAGAGCTCCGACCTGCTGTGCTGGAGGTCTGGACTTCGATCCCTGGTGCCTCCTGCCCATATGTAAATTTAAAAAAAAATAAAAAGTTCACAAAACTAATTTCACATAAAAAAAATTAGCACAAGAAAAAGCATCGAGGTCAAATCACATACACATCATTTTTAATAAAAGGAAAATAAGGAGCAGAATAATTTCCCTACTGACTACACACATACAAACCACATACACAAGAACCCTTACAACATATATATTTTAAATTTGGCAGACTGGCTACTTATTGGGGAGGAAGGGAAATGAAAGTGAGGTATGGGGATAAAGGACAATTAGTAAATAAACAAAACAAGGAGTAGTCTTGTTTCCTTCCAATGAGGATGATAAGCCATGTGGGCTGATGAACTCAACCCGTGGTACATACAATTTTTAAAGGTAGAGTAAAATTAAGGGGCCACCGAAAAAAAAAGAAGCAAGGTGACTCCAGAACCTAGCCTTTGGACAGCATTGTTGAAACTCAGAGACCCCAGTACGACTGAAGAGAGAGCTAAGTCAAGTTTGGGGAACGAAGGGTGAGGGGAAGGGGACCCCCAGATCCAGCCGTGCTGGAGATCAGGCCGTGGTTCCTCCTTCAACAGCACATGTAGCACGCAGAGGACAAGGCCCAGGTGTGAGCCACAGACAAGGGCCCTTCCTCTGGCCCCTTTCGAGGCCATGAGCTTCCCTCTGAACCATAAGACCATTTCAGGAGGCAGAGCCACACTCCAGAGACCCACAGAGAAGGGAAAGGCAGGAGGCTGGGCTTAAAGTGATGGAACATTTACTAGAAGGTAACTAAGTTAAAATGAAAGAGACTCTTAAATCAGAGGAGACTAGATTATTTTTAATGGGAAGTTTTTAAGGGTTTGTTTGTTTTTTTTTCTGTCATTAAAAGGAAATAAATTTCCAGGGTAAGATGAAATCACTTATATAAACAAGTAAATAAGAAGCTATATGTGCTGCACATTCTTCTAGCAACCATTAAAATCTTTGTGAGAAATATAGATGCAAATATAAGCATAGACCAGGGTTTCCCAGTCAGGGCCCTACTGACATTTGGGGCCAGGCAATTCTCTGTTGTGGGGGACTGCCCTGTGCATTGTAGGACATGCAGCAGCATTCCCGGCCTCTACCTACCAAAATGTCAACACCGCCTCCCAGCTGTGTCAATCACCATTGCCAAATGTCCCCCAGAAGAGCAATCCGCACCCACCCCAGGCCCCCCACCGACCCTAAGAACCACTGACATAGATATGGATCAGAAAGATCTCTAAGGAATGTCATTAACTGAAAAAAAAGTTATAGAAAAATAATACCATTGTATAAGATACAATTTTCCCAAGAAAGGTGGTTTCCACAATAGTTTATGTAGAAATCATTGTTATTTTGCAAATATAAGATCTATGAAAGCAATGATTTTGTCTGTTTTGTTCCCTCTATAACCCCACCAGGAAACTGAGGCAAAACAATTTCTGGAACTCATTAAGACTTCTGTAAATATTTGTTAAATAAATCATTCATTACTTAGCATTACACTTGCATAACTAGCATTCAAGGAGGTTTACTTTATGCCAAGCACTGTGCTGAAGAGTTTTATAAGCAGTAGTTAATTCCTCAAATCCTCATTATAATAATTTGAGGCAGGTACTTTTTGATCTCCCCATTTTAGAGTAGAAAACTGGGCTAGGAGAGATTGAGTTATAAGTCTCACAGATAGTAAGGGGAAGAGCTGGAGCAGAGGTACAGCATTTCTTTTAAAGTCAGTCATATGCACAAACCTCGCTATTACTATTAGACTATAAGCAGTCTGTTCTTCCTAGGGACAGCCTAGGAAGCACCTTCCATGTAGGTGGAATATACCCGCAAGGTATAGATTAACACAACCAGCTCTTGCACTCAGGGTTTTGCAATAATCACAGCGTGAACCATGAAGATTCAGCCCACCAAGCTTGCCAAGGCCTCTCTGTGGAATGCTGGGCCAGATGGGCCAGACCTTGGGACACTGACTAATTGTCACACTGACCCTGATTCAGGAATCAGTGAACAGAAGGTCTGGTCCAGAGTACCCTGTTGTGCAGAGTGGAGAGTGACCACAAGCGTCCTCAAACAGAGGTTGTCCCCAGACTTCAGGACAAGGTTTTTCCAATGTGGGGAAGCCTGCCTCCAGGGACTGGGAGTTTAAGAATACTATGATCTTGAATGCAGGCACTGAAGCCAGCAAATATGAATTTCCAATCGTGGCTCTACCATGAATGTCCTGGTCTAGAGCAAGTAAATCTCTCCTCAACAGTAAAACAGACCCGCATCAGTATCACCCAAAGTTGTTGACCATATTAAATGAAACAATGCCAGGCAAACAGAGGCTCTTGCTGGCAGGCTGGACACACACCCAGCCGGGCCATGGCCTACGCCATGCAATTCTAGGGTCAATGACAAGCCAACAAGGTTGTAATCAGGAAACCAAGGCAGAAGCCCAGAACATAAGTCAGCCTCTTGATGGAGAGGAAGAAGACTAGGCAGGGCGTGCCCCTGATTCAGCCTGTAGGAGGGGGCATCTGAGGCAGACCCACAGAGGAAAGCAGAGCATGGCAAGGCCGGGCTCAGGAAAGCCCCCTTCTGCATGGTTACAGGCTGGCCAGGTGAGGTTGAGGGGGCAGTGAATGCAGAAGGGAAGATGCACACCCACCGAGCAAAGAAGTCCAAGCTGGTTTCCACTCTCCCCAAACCTGCACATTAATATTGAGGTGGGGCCAGCAGCCCCTGGCCCCTCCTTGTTCCTGCACCCTGTGCATAAGCCCCCGTGCTGTCTTCCTGACACCTCGCCCTGGACTCCTGACAGACGCCCTCAAGCTCCGCCAATAACTCCACGTTCATTGTCAAAATGTTCACTCCATCGGTGCTAATCAGCAGCAGGCCCATGAAAGGCAAGGCACTTTGAGGACACTTTCAAAAGACGCTCTGCGCTAATGGACCCATAAATCCCCAGGTCCCAAATCCTCCTTGCCAGCCCCTCCTCCACCTCCAAACCATTTCCTGAAATCATTAGCTCAGGACTGAACCTAAGTAACCAAATGAGCTCTTTTTTATTTCTCTGTTAGGGCTTCTTCCTGAAAAGAAAGAAACGTAGGCAGGCCACACTCTTACTTTTATGGGTCTCAATTTATCTGCCGTGCATATTTCTTAAAGCTTTCACTGCAGCTACGCCTCAGCGGCTGACAACTCCTCCATTATGGCTTAGCGCTTTCTCATTCACTTTTGTGACTTTCCTTTCTTATGGCCATACTCTCTCCAGACGATATCATTAAGGAGGTTAGAATTATTAAGCTCTTCATTTTCAACAGTTTCTCAAAGCATGTTAAAGCCACAGAGATTGTGATGGATGGGTTCAAATGCCTTCATTTTTTTCGTAACTTCAAATGAAATGTAACCGCACCTGACTGCTGAGACAGGGTTTCGTTGGACGAGCTTCTTGGTTACAGATATATCTATGCACAAGGCAATGCCCCATACCCAGACTGTCTGCTCCAAGCTCATATGCCACATTCTCATCCTTAATACTGCCCTTCATGACAGAAGGCTCGTGCCGCCCGCAGATGGACTTCTGAAGCTGGCGGCAAGGGTAGGTGCTGGATTTATTCACTTATTGCTGTGATTATTTCATAAAGGTCAGTCTCGCTGACTGAAATGACTGTTTCCCTAGGGCAGAAGCCAAGTTATTTTTCCTTTCTGGGATGGGCATCGGTTGGCTTTGCCTGCCAAGGACCATTTCTCCTCCTTCCAGCAAGGGCTCCCAACCTTCCTTTGCTGCACTCCTCTGCTGCACTTCCGAGGGATGGACTCCGCCCCCACACCAGGGGCGGCCATGTGACTCACGCCTAGCCAATCAGATAGCTTATCCCCTGGCCCTCCTGATTGGCTCGGGAGTAGGCATGTAACCAAACCACATCCAACAACCCAAAGCCGGGACTCATCCTGGGACTGTTGAGAGAAATGCAAGCCCCCCTTCTGGGTGGAATTGAGCCTAAGAGAATGCAGACAGGCAACCACAGTGTGATACCCTACTTGGGAATGGAAACAACGCAGAGAGGAGCAGAGTTGAGATGGAGAGAGGCCACTGACTGAAAATACTAAGGTCCCTGGAGCTGAGATGGAGAGAGGCCACTGGCTGAAAACACTAAGCTACCTGGATCAAGCTAAACCTGAAGCTGGACCTACTTCAGTGTATTTCAGTCACATGAGCTAAGAAATTCTCAGATTAAATGCTTCCTGTACTTTGTTATGTAGCAGTATTGAACTAATAAGTAATTCCCCTTTTCTTTTCCTGCTTTATGGCAGCTAGTGCACAGGCATGAGGCCTTAACTCAGCCAATCACATGCTCCCATTCAGGGCTTTAAATCTTCAGGGAATGATGCAAAGATGCAAGAGGTAGCAATCAGGAGCAGCTATATGTGCCTGGGGTGAGAATTCCAGAAGCAGAACCCCTACCAGGCAATCCCTGTGGCCTGACCTTGGCTGGGTTCTCACAAGCCTGGCCTAGGCACCCTTTGATCCCTGGTCATACTCCAAACCTAGTTCTTCTACTTTCCTATCAATATATTCTTTTTTCCATCTCTTTCTCTCTTTCTCCTTCTCTATCTTAAAATGGCCAGAGTTGGTTTCTGGACCTGACTGAGAAACCAGTCGGTTTGAAAGAATTGAAAAGCAAAAATCTAGGTATTAAGCCCTAAGGAATGTGAGTAAAAAAGGAAAACTGGAACATTATTTCTGGTTGACAGAAGAGCCTTTCCTGGTCCAGAGTCAATGTGTTCGCTGCTTTTGCCACCAGAGCTAGAGACTATCCTTACACCTTTACCCCTTCCCTACGAACTGACAATAGAGATTGCCCCAGGTGGCCAAGCTATTAGCCAGAGGTGGCAAATAAGTAGCTTCGGAGCTGCCACTCTATGCCACCTTGCTACAGAAGACATTATTAACCAACCTCTTCATTCTTTCCTTCTAGGTCTGGGTGTAGCTGCAGAATATTCCTTGTACAGCACTCCAGCTGACCACTGTCATAGGCATGAAATACTTGGCAGGGCAGTAGACAGAAGGAAGACAGATTAAAAGGGAAAAATAGAAGGCAGGATGGAGAACAGAGCAAAAGACAATGAGAAGTCAAAAGAAGTGGTGTGGTAGAGAAATGTTATGTCCCAGTGGCAGAACTAGCAGTGACAATGAACTGTGCAAATAAGAGCAAATTTGCCTATAGTCATCATGCTACCATAGAGGAGATACAGACTCCAACCTAATAAATGCAGACAGAAAGGCTAAGAATGGGCTGCAGTGCAGGCATATCCCAGTCCTTCCCATAAGAAAGGGCATGCTTTTGGAAAGGTTGATGCTGACCTCAAGGCAGCACTTTGCAAATGACACCTGTTCACAGCCTGGCTTGACATTCCTATCCATACAGAACATATCAAGGCCAATGGCCAAGTGACTACAACAAGGAGGTTAAGAAGTGTACCCAAGGTCTCACAGGAGCTGAGATTGATTTAGATTCATAGTCCACCTTACCTTCACCACAAATTAGCAAACTGAAGCTCAGACAGATATAATGATTTGCCTCAGCCCACCCAAATGGAAAATGAAGAAGCTGGACTTTGAAGCCAGAAATTTCTTCAACAAATTGGAAAGAATTTGCAGATTCTATTCAGCACATATTTCCTGAAAGCCTTCAGGGTGCCAGGCACTGTCCTAGGCACTAAGAACAGAGCAGTAATCAAAACAGACAAAAATCCCTGCCCAGTGGAGTTGACATGGCTGTGGGAATCAGGCAAGGGGTGCATCTGTCATGTGAATCCCACCACTTGGCATGTACCTTTGCCCCACATCCTCTGCTCACTGGCTTCACTTTCTTCTCTTCCCTCCCAGCCACATACTCCCTAACATGGATGACACAGCTTCTCACCCCCACCCTACACTTTCCAAGTCCCCTTCTTACAAAAGCATAATAACAATACTATCACTTCTCATCTGGGTAGGATTTAAAGTTTATAAAGTGCCTTCATATATATGGTCTGGCTTTACCTTCCTGTCACCTTTAGTGAGAAGGGAGTATTAATCCCATCTGAAGAAAGCATGGTCCAGAGACATTTGGCAAAGCTCACATAGCTGGTAAAGTGGCAGCAAGTTTTCTGATGCCAAGATCAGAAGAGTGCATACCGTGAGCAAGAAAACTGCCCTCTTTGTGGCTCCATTTCTTTACCTGCAAAATCATAATAGTGGACTCACTATTATAATAGAATCATACTAGTGCCTGCCCCATAGTTTTTTTATGGAAGAGTAAATGAGTTGATATAGTTAATGTTCTTAGAGCGGTACCTGGCACATCGTGATTGCTCAATAAATGTTAATTATCATCATCATCCCTTTCCTCAACATCATCATCATCATTTATAGGTGTGAGTTGCCTGGAGATACACAAACACAAATGTGCACTCTGTCTTCAGCACTGACACAGACTCCTTTCCTCATCCCTCAGTCCCAGAATCTGGGGGAAAGTATCTCTCCTTTCCTTAGCATGAGAGAGCAGGTAGCATAATGAGAGTCAGCTTTGACTCCAAACTCAACAGATAACTAGATGAGGCTTAAACAACACAAATTCTCAATGTCACAAAACTTCTCTTGTGTGAAATAGGAATTAAAATACCAGATCCCAGTGTATTTGTGATTGCTGGAGAAAATGGACATGATTTGCTTCTGAGAGCCAAGTTCAATGCCCCCAAGAAGCATTTCTAGGTTGCCACAGCCCTGGCTCAGGAATGCCAAGTGCATTTCTGGAGGCTGGTGAAAAGGGAGCATGAATTATAAGGCTCAAATGCAGCATCATTATTTAAAATGAAACCTGTAACCAAGGTAAGAAAGATGTTGTCTATATTTTAGAACCTCATCTACTCTTTGAAACCAAAGGAAGAAAGGCTTATTTTATCCAGAACCTAAGTTTTCTGTAGCACATAATCTAACTCAACCTGTCTGGATAGATATTTAAATAATCCAAACACAGGGAACCCAGAATAAGACTGAAGGCTTTCACTCCTGTTTAGCTTAATGTAACGCCTGGATACATCCCAGAGTATATTAAGCAAATAATCAAAAAGTATTGGCTAAGTCCTTTGAAGAATGGGAGAAAAAAATATGTAACTATTAAACTTTACCACCAGAGAAACCCCTGATACTGTGCCAAACATTAGGGACACCCAAATCAATAGGCCAAGCCCTTGATCTCGAGACTTGGTATTAAGAAGCTTATTTCTGTAGCAGAGAAGCTTAGCCTATCTGTAGCTATGCCTAAGAGTTACTTCCAAAGGGCCTCTTTTGTTGCTCAGATGTGGCTTCTCTCTCTCTAACTCCAGTTCTGCAATGAAATCATTGCCCTCCCCACTATGTGGGACATGACATCCAGGGGTGAAAGTCTCCCTGGACGGCATGGGAGATGACTCCCAGGGATGAATCCAGCCTTGGCACCATGGGATCACCAATGCCATCCTCACCAAAAGGGGGAAAAGAAGTGTAACAAATAAGGTATCAGTGGCTGAGAGAGTTCAAATAGAGTCAAGAAACTATTCAGGAAGTCACTCTCACGCAAGCTTCAGTTAGACATTGCTACCTATCATAACTTGCCAAACCCCAACCATAACCATTGCTGCCAATCCTAAAGAACATCTAGGGCATTATATAAGATTCTACAAAAGCTCCATGCACTAGGGTAACTTTCCAGAAACCTAATACCTCCAGGTGGGTCCCAGGACCAAATAAGTCCTGAAATGTAGAGGGCCAGCCTCTCCAGAACATCAGCTAGTTCCATCCCCCTATCCCATATATGAAATAGTTAGAATGGGCAGAGCCCAAATACCCCTAAAGA
>PVIY010015916.1:0-52828 GCA_004026745.1 Myrmecophaga tridactyla
TACTTTGTACTGTTAGCATTTTGTCTTACTCAATTTTTTGTTGTGGATAAGCGGGATGTGTTTTTGCAGAAGATATTTTTCTTGCTTTTGTAATTGCCTCAATTCAGTTTCTTCGAGTAGTAAATTGAAGTATGGTGTGTGTCTTAAAACAGCTTCACTAACTCTTTTATATAGGGAAGTTAGTGAAGAGCGAAGTGTCATTTTTAGGAAATCATTTATGCCTTACCAGAAGAGAAAATAATTGGCTTCTTAGTCTCTTACTAGTTTTGTGGTGATTTTGTCTTGTACTTGTTCCTAACATGCAATGGCAGTTTAACTACTAATAGGAGTAAAGAAGTAATTTTCTGCTGTTTCTTCTCTCTTTAACTTCCATTGGATTCATTCTTAAAGGAGCACAAAGGCAAATATACAGACCTTCTATTCTGCTTTTAAATAGTTTAGAGTAGAACTGCGAACACAATATTTTCCCTATTGAAGATCATCTTTTACTGAAGTTTAGTATAGGTTTTCAAATTCCTATGTAAAACTTGGGCTCTGAAGGGTGATGGTAAAGTGTGACATTCGCAAGCTGTTTGCCAGTGATGAAAAATGCATGAGAACATAACCCACACAGAACTAGTCAGGAGACATCGAATGAAATTTTCCATTAAATTTTACTTGATTTAAGTCAACACATGATTTGTATCTTACAAGTTTTTTGAAGAAAAAAATAGGTGGCCCTAAATGAAGGTATTCTTAAAGAGTTCAAGGAGCTTATCATTGAAATTCATGATTTAATTCACAGGGAGACTAGTTAATTCTTAGAAAAACATCTCAAACTTTTCACCTTTCCACTTTCCTCCTTCTTCCCCACCTTTTTTCTTCCTCCATTTTTCCCTCTTTCCTTTTCTTCCTTTCTATAGTAAGCTTTGAAATAGCTTTGTCCTTCTGTCTATCTCAGATGATTATTTTAGATAATGTGTGTTTAAATAGATAAATAAAATAAACCCTTGTTATTTGAAGATGTGTTCTTAAGACATCGTTAATTACAAAATTGGTGCCACTGTTTTTTTTTTTCCCTCCCCCATCGTGAATGCTGAATGAGAAAGAATTAAATAGATGGCTTTTGCTTTGAGGAAAGAATATATTCAATTAAAACTAAATGTATGATTTGGGCAAATCGTTAGTCTCTCTGGGAGGTTTTCATATTTATATATTTGCAATAGATAAATGCTGAAAGGGTTACCAGTTCTAGGAACTCAGAGTCTGTGAAGGCAAGGATTTTTTCTTGTTAAATATAAAATTAAAAAGTAGAGATATGTAATCATGGGTTTTGAGAGGAATTGAGCCCTGTGTTGGAAACTTTGACCGGGAAATGGGCTAATTTGGTTTCAACTCTGTGGCAGATTAAGAATTTGACCTTTCAGTGCATTCTTGCAACACTTGCTAAATTTTCCAGCGTTTTTCTGTGGTTTTTTTTTTTTTTCCAACTGTCATTCTTCCTATGAGGGTGTTTAATTATTGTCTAGAGATAAGCTGGGTTAATACTTGGAAGTCTCAGAAATTAACTTTTCTTCTTTTCTTTTTGTTAGCATTAATTGTAAGTCACGCAAGTAGTGGCCTGACTGTACCTCTTCAGTGTCCACACACGTCACATATGAACTTCGAAAGTGCCTGTCTGGCTTTAAAGAATTTAAAGTATTTAGTTCCTCACACAGTCAGAGCTGTTCTTTTTCATTACAAGGAATGAACTATTCTGAAGGAAGCAACAACTGGAAAGTTTATCTGTGGATGGTTGGGTCTTCCAACCCCTGAGCTTTAAGATAGCCCAGTCTTTTTTTTTTTTTTTAATTAGAGACGTAGATTTACCAAAAAATTGTGCAGAAAACACAGAGTTCCCATTATTAACATTTTGTATTGCCGTGGCACCTTCGTTACAACTGATGAGAGAATGTTATTAAAATTGAACTATTAATTATATTCCATAGTTTGCATTAGGGTTCACTTGTCTTACATTTGAATTGGGTGGCGATAAATTTTAAGGTGTACCTGTTTTCTGCAAGTGATGTAACATCAAGCCTTTAACATTCAGGCACATTTAAAGATTTGTTTTTTGTCAGAAGATTTAAAATAGTGGATTCCTGCCTTATAGAAGAGGTTGGCTTCTAAAGTACAGCAAATACTTGTTAATGACTCAAATAGTGGTGGTTACTTCCTTGCTTGTTCTTTAATTATGAATGAATCCAGTATTTCACCATTAAATGTGAGGTTTGTTACTAGGTTTCTCTAAAATAATTTTAATAAGTTTAGGAAACTTTCCTTCATTTCTAAATTACATGATTTTTCTTTTTCATTCAGATATGTTAGAGTTTTCAAATTCTTTTTCAGTACTTACTGAGTTTACCATATGCAAATTTCCCCTATAATGAAATATATTTGTAAATTACTTGATGTAGAATCATTCCCACATTTGTGAAATACGTTTTATTTGATAATGATATGTGTATGTATTTAGAGAAGTTGTACATTTACAGAAAAATCATGCAAAAATTATGGAGTTCTCATGTACCCCTTCCATTATTAATAACTTTCATTAGTGTAGTACTTTTGTCACACTTGATGAAAGAATATTATTATAATTGTATTATTAGCTGTAGTCTGTGGTTTACATTAGGGTTTCCTGTTTGCATGGTACAGTCCAGTGGGTTTTTAAAAAAATTTTTATTCTAGTAACATATACAAAAAATTCCCTTTTTAACCATATTAAATATATAATTCAGTGGTGTTAATTACGCTCACGTTTCTGTGCTGCCAATACACATTACCACAGCTATTCATTTTTTTTTTTTTAAATTTGCATATGGGCAGGAGGCACCAGGGATCGAACTCCAGACCTCCAGCACGGCAGGTCGGAGCTCTGCCTGCTGAGCCACGGCAGCCGCCCGTCACACAGCTATTCATTTAATGCATTTGTGGGAATTAATTTTCTCAAATTTCTTTTAGAATTTTTGTTTCTATGTTCATTAGGAGACTTGGCCTGTTTAAGTAATTAATTTGTTTCACTTGCTAATAGGATTATACTAATCTCAGAGAATGAATTTGGAAGCATTTTACACTATTCTGGGATTTGCTTTATACAATTTACAAATCATCTGTTTGTTAAATTTTAGTAGAAGTTGATCATAATAGCCTGTGGTGTTTTTAAGTTTAGATATTTAAAATGTATTGTGTTTATTGTGCTTCCCTCCCCCTTTTTTTGTTAAGTCAGTTTGGGTAATTTATATTATTCTAGAAAACCATGTGTTCTAGATTTTCAAATATTTTGGTATAGAGCTGGACATAGTATTCCAGGTTAACTAATAACAGCAAATCTGAGTTTTTATATTGAGTTATATTTTCTTCTGTATTTCTGTACTATTTGTTTTGTTCACCTTTTCATGAGAGTTGTCAGAGATAACTGTTTAGATGTGTTTGGTTTTATTGATCACGTCTGTAATATTTTTGCTGTTTCATTTGTACCTTGTTTTATTAATTACTTCCTACTTTGCTGTTCCTTTACTAGATGCAATTAAAAGTTTCACTCACGTTACCTTCAGACTTTCTTCTTTCCTAATACATGGGTGTACTCTTAAATTTTCCTCTGTGTTTTGATTTGGCTGCATCCTACAGGACTTCAAGTATCTTACCTTTATAGCCACATATTTATTCATATATTTTGGTTTTATTTTCTTTTTAACCTAAGGGCTGAATTATTCAGTTTCCCTTTTATTGTTAGTTTCTACTTTTATTAAATTATGTCAGAAAATACAATTTGAAGTATTTCTATAGTTTTGAGTGTTGAGATCTTCCTTGTAGCCTAATCTATTATCAATATTTATGAATGAAGATGTGCTTAAAAAGAACATTTGTTTATATATTTTAATATGTGCATTAGGTTAAAATGTGAATTTTAATATTCAAGATTATATATCCTTATTTATTAGTTGTCTGCTTGCTCTCTTAATGTCTCAGCAGTGTATGTTAGTCTCCCATTATCATGGTGGATTTGACACTTTTTCCTTTTATTGCTACCAACAGTTGCTTCATACATTTCAAAGCAATGTGTTTGGCGCTTGATAGTTTATAGTGATCAGATTCCTTTGTACATTTTAATTTTCATTTTATGGGATATCCTGATTTAATCTGTTAATTGTTTTGTGAATTCTGTATTATCTACCATGAATATTGCCTTAATTCATTATTTAAAAAAAATTCTTTTTTCATGTAATTTTCCCTTTTACTCCTTTATTTTCAAGTTTTCTCTGTTTTAGTTACATTACTTCTCATAACATTTCTAGATTTCGTTTGTTTTACTAATCTGAGAGAGCTTTTCCATCAATAGGAAAAAGTGATTCATTTATATTTATTGTAATCATTGATATGTTTGGACTTAATCTTTCTTTTATGTTTTTTTTTTAACTTATCATACTTTCTTATTGTGTATCTCCTCTCCACTAACTTTTCCCTCTGTTCACTTTTCTCCCTCCTTAATTACATTTTTTTCTTCCATTCCTTCCCCCTCCCAGTTTTTTTGAGCTAATTTATTACTTATTAATCTTTTTCTATGATAAGCTATAAAGAAATAAAATAATTTATTTGTTGACCTTATTTTTATTATTCTGGTGATGACCTTTGGAGAGCTTAGAAACATACTTCATCTTAATGCATTTGTAGTTAAACACTGTCTGTTGTCTGTCCTGATCAATCCAAGAAATCTTACCATGCTTTTGTTTCTCCTTTCTTACTGTTTCTTGTCTTCCTGCATTTCTCCCATCACCCCAGCTGCATCTTATAATTAAGATAATATTGAATGTAATATCTAGATTATTTTTGTGAGTGGTAAATTTGCAAGGTTTACTTATTACACTGGAGGAACTTTCTTGTTGAATGTAATATTAGTGATTCAAAATCATTTTCCCTTAAAGTTTTGAAAATATTGCTTCCTTGTTTTATTGCTGCCATTGTTGTCTGTGAAAGTATTAAGCTTAGTGTTGAGCTTACTGCTTCTTCAGTTCTATTTTTCTGTTCGCTTTCTATTAAATGTTTTATTTCAGTGATAAATATTTAATCTTTAAGCTCTGTCATCATTTTTATTTTTTGTAGGATGAAATCTTCAAAATTTCTCTGAAGCTACTTGATTATTTCTTTTCTAATTTACTTCTAATTTTACACACTGTCAGTTGATTTCCAGGGTTTTAGTTTATCTGCCCATTGAGTTTATGCTTCCCTTTCACGATGTTGGTTTTCCTGAAATGATTTTGGTTGTATCTCATCTTTGTATTTGAGATTGATGGTCAGCTTATTTTGTTTTCTGTGAACTGTTTCTTATGATTGGGAGAGAAAGGCAGGGATTTCAGTTTGGGGCATATGGGGCATCATCCTTTATCTGCATATTGATTGCTTGAGAAATTGCTCTATTCCTCTAGCCCCAGCACTCATATTCTCAGTTGTTTCATCTGTACAGATGACCCTGCAACAGTTTAGGAGAATACCACTTGCTCAGCTCTGCTGATGAGTCTCAGGTTTACCTAGGGGGTTTACTTCTTTTATCTGTAATAGTCTTCTCCTACATGTTATTGGGGCTTTAGGTTCCTCCAGTCATTTCTTTGCAGTTTTGATGCTGATTACTTTTATCTTTAAGAATCTCTCGAAATTTCTGATTAGACATTGGCACTCTTCTGTTTTTTGTTCCTGATTCTGATTTATTGATTTTGAAAAATATCAGTCACTATGTGGGATTTTGAGTTGGAAAGAGATAAGAAGCATATGCCCAACCAGCTGTATGTGGTTTGTTTTTTTCATAACTGATATAAAAGCACATGCTCAAAAATAGTGTTGTATAAACTTTCTGCAAGAAGTTCCTTTGTTAAACTTCTAAAATTCGTGATTTAGGAAATACCTCAACCAGCCATCTTTTACTAATTATATGTGAACTTCAAACTATGATATTATAATCCCTTTTTAAGATTAGGAAATTAATTCCTAATATGGTTTTCATTTTCTATCATGTTTTGTTTTTACTCTTTTACAATGACATTAAGATAATAGATAATTTAAGTTGAAATCAGAGATGAATGCTTCTCCTGCATGGAGAAAGAGGTCTTTTCTTGTTCTCTGGTTGAAGCTGGGGTGAGAGATGAGGTCAGTCACCATTCACGTGTTCTTGGTTATGATGGGATGCGCCATTTCTTAAGGAAAAGTTATCTCGTTGTCGCTAGACATTAAAAGGTATTAGAGGAGTACTTTTTAAATATGATTGTATGTTATACAGTTATGATTGATAACAGAGGTCTGCAAATTTTCCCTGAGAGGGCTAAAAAATAAATGTTTTCAGCTTTGCGAGCCATATGATCTCTTTGCAACTACAACTCTGTTGTACTCTGAAAGCCATAGGCATTACGTAAGGGAATTAGTGTGGTTGTGTTCCAGTAAACTTTATGAGCACTGAGCTTTGCTTTTTTATATAATTTTTACATCATGAAATGCTGTTTTCTTTTGCTTTTTATCCCTCAACTGTTTAAAAAAGTAAAAACCATTCTTAGTGCATGGGCTTTACAAAAACTGTTACTAAGCTGAATTTGGCCTCTGGTTTACAGTTTACTGACCAATGATTTAGTAGATTATATAATAACATAGAAAAATGTTTATAACATAGAAAAATGTTTATAATATAGTGAGTGTAAAAAACCCACCAAAGTGCACTGTGTAATCCCATTTTGTAAAAAAACAATCTTTAGTGTGTAGATAGCACTGGAAGTAGAGATATCAAAATATTCTTGGTAGTTACATTATGGGTAAATTTAAACTTTTATGTTGTATTTATTTGAGATTTCTGAGTTTTGTGCCCTGAATATTTATTATGCTGAATTTGAAAATAAATATTCTCATAATCAGAAAAGTTATTTAAAAGTGGTAGAAATTCTGTACATTCTTAGCACAATCAGGCTATTTATTGTTAATTACTTCAATACAAACTGTTTTCTTTACCCTCTGCTCCCTTTTTAGCCAACAAGTCCTAAATTTGGAAAAGCTGACTCATATGAAAAACTGGAAAAGCTAGGGGAAGGATCTTATGCTACAGTATACAAAGGAAAAAGCAAGTAAGTTCATTACTTTTCTTTTAGTTCATTGCTTTTTGAATACTTTACATGTAAAATGTATCTGTTCTTTAAATACTAAGTAGCAGTATATTTGTAATTCTCATTTACTATCCAATAGAACGTTTTTTTATCCTATTGTTTTCTTTTTTTTAAACAAGTGTAAAAATCATTGGAGTTGGTTTTCCCTGTGAAAACTGGTTTTGCTTGTTTCCCAGTTTATCTTTTCTGGGCAGGTAGCCCTCTCCCCACCTAAGACCCCTTGTTTTCTCTTTTTCTCATAGGAGTTGGAACTTGCTGGTAAGAATCCATTTCCAGGTGAATGATGTGGTTAATTTCTCATGAACTTTTTGTGTTTGCTTGAGACTAAAAGTATTGATGTGACAAAATCAAATGAATTGGCCATTCTTGAGGTCTTTTAAGTTGAGCTTTTGATCCATCTTTCAGAAGTCAGTTCAAAAAACTGCAAACTTCTTTTTTCTTTCTCCCTATGTGTTTTGGCATGATGTTGCATATATATTCACAAAAAGAGAGACAACTTTTCCTCTCTTTGTCCTCTTCCCTGCTTCAGGATCCTGGCATCAGGACAGAGATTAGGATTAAAAAGTTTGAGGCCAGCCCCCTCCCCTTATGTTTCTGATAGGTCTCCCTCTCCTTTATTGATTAAGAGCACAGAGATAATAGTTTCAGTGGCATGTACCTTGCAGAAAATGTAATGCTACTTTCGAAAAAATCACAGGAGACACAAGCCTTATTTTAACTTGATAATGTTACCAAATGTTGAAAGATAAATTTTCTAAACCATTGCTTTTCATTGTCTTTTATAGGGCATAGAAAATTCTGGCATGAGTAATTAAATAAAATGGGGTAGAAGAATATTCACTGTAAGATAATTCTAAGCACATAATCGAAAACTTTGACTATGAGCCAATTTAGGTAATCTTGGCTTTTCTGGAGAGTAGTCTTTATATTTTTAAAGTTAAGATGAGGGACTATTCCTTTTAAAGGAAGTTATATAAGTAAGGAAATGCATATATGCTTTAAGTCAAAAGTTGTAGTATTAATTTGGAATGCCTAGATATTTGCAAAAAAAAAATCCTTAATAATGGTTTCCTTTTCATTTGAATAAAAAGTAGATATGATGATGGAAAATTCCATAAAGTCCGTTAATGACTTAACCTGTTACTTGAGCATTCTGGAATGTCAGGGTAAAGTTCTGAAATGTTGAGTTAATTTCAAACACGGTTTGTGTCCCCCTCAAAAACAGTAGTAGTACCCTACTGTGTAAAAATTGTTTGGATGTCGAATGTTAGTAATCATGATGATAGCTACCTTGTTTTAAGAAGTTATTTTGTATGAAGTGTGATACATCCATTGGCTCATTTTCTCCTCCCAATACCCTGTTAGATAAGTCCTAGCATCATAATCACCATTTGACTGGTCAGGAAAGCTCGGTGCTTAGAGAGGTTTGCCAGCTTGCCCCAGTCCCTGCAGGGAGTAAGTGGCCAGGCTTGGTTTTTAGTTCATGTCTGTCTGACTTGAAAGCATTCTTTTCTTAACCATTACACCACGTTGTTGCCACAGTATAAAACCCTGGAAATAGTTTATCCCTGTCGAATATTCCAGAGGGTTGACACCTTTGCTTTGACTTAATTGTGTATCAAACAGAAGCAGACATTCCGTTTCATTGTAAGGAAACGAACCCAGCACTTGGTAATTGCCTTCCTAGAAAAGATATGCTCAGCTGATCCCCTCCAGACGTAAATTAGTAGCTCTATTAAGTGTTCCTTCATAAGATTTATATCAAAGTCTTGGAAAAAGGTGAAAAATTCTCTATATATTATGCCTGAATAAAAGGAAGATGTCCTTTAAAAGTACATGTAATCTGTGAGAATGATGGTTCTGGACAGTGTGATGGTTTTCAGTCTAGCAGGTCTAAATTTATCTTGTCAGCATTTCTAGAGCAGTTTCAAGCCTGCTGGACGCATATACTATTTAATTTCCTCTGGCTGGAGATGAAAGCCATGCCCACTTACTTACTTTTAGAAATGTCAGGCTGCCTCTGCCTGTTTGCTTTAAGGTGTCAAGGTCAGGCAGAAGAATAACGATTACATGTCACCTAATAGGATTTGAGAGCTGAGTGTTTTTGGTGTGTCCCCAGAAGCCCTACAAAGTTTAAAGAGCCAGTTAAATGTTGGGGTCACTGTTCCAATACCTTTCACTACTGTTCTTCCAATGCCTGCACCCATACCTCCTTCTAAGCATTAACTTAAGCATCCTCCACAAGAGTAGTTATGATCATCTTGCAATAAAATTGCATGGCATTTATGAGAGATCAGACTGGTTTCCAGTTTGTCAGCATTTTACATGTTCTGTTTCATAGGTGTCAAGTTTGTATTTTACGATAAACCTCATTAATTTCAAGCCTCTTTAACTTGGCACTACATTCATAACGACTGTCTCCCTGTTCTGTCTGTGACATATATAAATCATCCTTTATCTCAGGGTTCTTGTTAAAAAAAACTATCAACAAGGGATAATTAACCCCATCAGGAGGTTTGTGTAATTCTTGATTCTGGTAGAGTTGCTATTAGCAAAGTTTAGAAACGCGAGAAGGAACAGAATGCCTTTCTGTTACCCTTGAATTCTCTTGAGTTTCTTATTCATATAGGGACACATAGGTTAGGGTAAAGCTGACTGAGATCCCTAAACTCTGGCTTTCTTGGTAATGAGCCTGTGTCTGAAGAACAGCTGGCCGACCTTGTCCATACCAACACACCGCACTCAAAACCAAACTTGCTTTCTTAAAAATAAATAAATAAAAAAAAAACGCTGAACTTATTACAGTTTCATGTTTGAGTAGAGACTTTTTTTACTTAAAATTTTTGTCTTTATTAGAGAATGTATTAGCTAGGGTTCTCTAGAGAAACTGAATCAGGAGGAGATATCTGTAAAAAATATGGAATTCATAAAAGTGTCTTATGTACTCGTGGGGATGTAAGAATCCAAGATCTGTAGGGCAGACTGTGAGCTGGCAGCTCCAGGGAAGGGCCTCAATGAAGTCTCAGGAGAGGCTGGCTGGTTGAAGCAGAAAGAGCTATTGTCTCTTCTGAATCCTCCTTAAAAGCCTTCCAGTGATTAGATTAAGCATCACTTATTGCAGAAAACATTCCCCTTCGCTGATTACAAATGCAGTGAGCTGTGGATACAGCCAACGTGATCATGATTTAAGTCCATGAAATGTCCTCACAGCAACAGACAGGCCAGCACTTGCCCGACCAGACAACTGGGCACTACCACCTGCAAAGTTGACATGTGAACCTGACCATCAGAGAAGTTGTGGGTTTACAGAACTATCTTGCATAAAATATCAGGATTCCCATTTACCACCCTAATTATTAACACCTTGCATTGATGTGGAACATTTGTTACAATTGATGATAGCACATTTTAATAATTGTGCTATTAATTAAAGTCCATGGCTTACCTTAGGGTTCACTGTGTGAGTAGTATAGTTCCATAGATTTTTTTCTGTTACCTTATGTACAATCTGATATTTCCCCTTTTACTCACATTCAGAAATATATATTTCAGTGCTGTTATTTGTGTTCATAGTGTTCTGTTATCATCACTACTATCTATTACCAAAATATTTTCATTATTTGAAATAGGAAGCCTGGGTATTTTAAGTCTTAACTAACAGTCTCCTACCCACCCCTGTCTCCTGTTAACCTGTATTGTAGATTCTTACTTGAGTGGATAGATTTTTTTGCCAGTGTTCTCCAGCTTCTTCTTCTTCTTCTTCTTTTTTGAGATTTATTTATTATTATTAATTTTTAATTGTAAAAAAATAACATACATACAAAAAAGCAATACATTTCAAAGTATACTGCAACAACTAGTTATAGAATAGATTTCAGAGTTTGGTGTGGGCTACAGTTCCACAATTTTAGGTTTTTCCTTGTAGCTGCTAGACATTGGAGATGAAAAGAGGTATCAGTGTACTTCACCCTCTCCAAGGCCTGAGATGGCAGATGGCACAACTCTTCCACTGCAATGAGGTGAAAAGTCTGCTCTCTGCCTTCTGGGCAAACCCACCCTCTCCAAATGCTTAGGTGGGTCCACTCTCCTGGCCCATGCTTTCTTGACTTCAGACCTTAGCTTCCATAGTTCTGCCTCAAGTTATTTTCCTTCAGTTTGTCCCTTTTCTCTTCCTTTTAGTCCAGACTGGCAGTGGTTCTGTTTATACACATCTCCAAACATTCTTGTTGGTTTCCTATGCAATAGGCTGGGGTATCATGCCCATCAGACAGAGGACTTTCTACAGATCCTTCCTGATGACCCCATCTGAAATCCTCACTTGTCCTGTAATGGCTGACTGCTTCCATGTTTGGCCATTTCCTCCCGTGGGGCATTATTCTCTGGGGTCCCCCTTTCTGGAAGCCCAGAATTTTCCAGACTATCAGTTTCTGGTTTCTTTGTAACTAAGAGTTCGGTTCTCAACTTATCTCTTTCCTGTTGTGTTTTTCTATAAGCTGCAAGGAAAAACCACACTGCATTTTCCACATTTAATTTGGAAATCTCTTCGACTAAAAATATCCAAGTTCATGGCTTTTAAAATCTGCCTTCCATCTAAAACCAGTGGTCAATTTTGATAAATGCTCTGCAGCTTTAAAACAAGGGTTCCCTTCCTTCCAGTTGAATGATAGAATTCATCTATTCAATGATAGATACACATGTATCATTTCTGTCTATAGCCTCATCAGAGGTGTCTTTAGAATCCACATTTCTACCATCCGTCTCTTCAAAGCATTCTAGCCCTTCGCTATGAAGCTCCTCACAACTCTTCCAGAATCTTCCCCTTATCCATTTAAAAAGCTGTTCCAACATGTTTGGTATTTGCAAATCACAGCAGCATCCCACTTCTCCAGTACCAAAATCTGTTCTAGTTTGCAAGTTGCCAGAATGCAATATACCAGAAACGAAATGGCTTTTAAAAAGGGGAATTTATTAAGTTGCAAGTTTACAGTTCTAAGGCAATGAAAATGTCCATATTAAAGCAAGGCTATAAAATGTCCAATCAAAGACATCCAGGAAAAGATACTTTGGTTCAAGAAGGCCAATGCCGTTCAAGGTTTCTCTCTCAGCTGAAAAGGCACATGGTGAGATCTGCTAGCTTTCTTTTCAACCTCTTCCCTGGGGCTCTGTCCATTCTGTTGGCTCTGTAGGTTCTGGTGGCTCTAAAGCTTTTTCCAAAATGTTACCCTCTTAAAGGGCTCCAGTAAGCAACCCCACCTTGAATGAGTGGAGACACATCTCTTTGGAAACCATCTAATCAAAAATTACCACCCACTATTGGGTGGTTACATATCCATGGAAGCAATCAAAAAGCTCCCACCTGGCAATATTGAATGAGGATTAAAGAACTTGGCTTTATCTGGGGTATACAACAGATTCAAACTGGCACAATAGTGTATTAAGAAAGACTCAAACCAAGGGGATTTCAAAAGGAAGGAAGTGGTGATGTGATGTTGACTGAAGTATTTTAAATGTTTTCTCTCCAGTGGTCTGACTGATTAGGTTCTGAAGCCTCATGTGGCTTTAAATTAGGCCTTCCTAATTTAAATGTACTTGTAAGAATCCTTGGTACACTTCCCTTTTGAGCTTAAATGTGCTGAAGCCTAAGAGTTTTAAAGTAAAAGCAAACGGATTCATTTAATTTTTGTGCAAACTTTGGTTAAGTAAAAATGTTGTGTTTGGATGTTAAAGTGGGACTGTCTTTAAGCAATATCTTTTGGAAGGATTGGCAGGGTACTTTTGTGTGGGCACCCATGAATGCCTAGCTGTTTTAGATAAGCATAATGGCCATATGCTCCTGCCTCACCCATCCCCTAATCTTGAGATCAAGTGGGATCCACATTCTACTTAATGTACTGGAATCTGTTGGTGGAACACTTGCCCAGATTCCTGCAGGGGTCTGTACCCTGCCCTGGGAATGGTAAGAAGCTAAGAAACTTTATTCTTCCTTGGGAAAGGGTCCTCTCTTTTTCTTTCCTTCCTTCTAAATCTAGGAAGAAGGTGTGGCCATTAATAGCT
This sequence comes from Myrmecophaga tridactyla, assembly GCA_004026745.1. Classification (NCBI taxonomy): domain Eukaryota; kingdom Metazoa; phylum Chordata; class Mammalia; order Pilosa; family Myrmecophagidae; genus Myrmecophaga; species Myrmecophaga tridactyla. The sequence goes on from PVIY010015916.1 coordinate 13,212, forward strand.
TGCTTTTTTTTTCTATGGTTTGTTTTCTTTTGCACAGGCAGGCACCGGTAATCGAACCCGGGTCTCCAGCATGGCAGGCGAGAACTCTGCCTACTGAGCCACTCTGGCCCACCCAATAGCTTGCTTTGATTTTCTTGTACTTCAGATGTCATTCAGAAGAAGAAACACCTGCTCTTTGTTTCACCTTTGGAATTAGAGTGTTGGACTTAGACTAAGTCTTGCCACAGATGACCCTGACTCATTTTTGTTCCTTATCTTCAGTTTTTGTTGAGGTGAAGATGCCAAAGCCTTTTTTCCTGGGAAAGGCTGCTAAACACAGAAGCCTGCCCATGCTGTTTTGTGCGAGCGGTAAATTATCTCAGAGGTCAATAAGAACAATGGAGAAATTTGTTCACTTTATGTAACATGAGATTTGTGTGATTGAAAATGCCAATCTTTTAGCATTTCATTCTGCCAATTTGTGTTGAATAATTTAACTTGCATTAAATGACCTCATAAATTGAGAGGCTGTGCCAAACCAAGACTGAAATATACTAAATACATTTCGAAGAGCCTTTCAAAGCCTCAGGAGAAATAGGGGTAAGAAATGCTGTTAATTAAAACAAGCAGTGGCAAGAAAGGCAGCAGCTGTTAACCACCTTTTCAGATACGTGAGATTAAAAGTTATGGTTCTTACTGCTTACCCTGAAGGTCACCTCCATTGAAACACTATCAGAAGGAGTTTGAACAATTACGAAAATCGGAAAACCCTGCATGGAAACTGCTGGGCTTCTTGTTCACTGAATTTTCGTAAATGTTGATACCTCGATAGTTATTCTGACTTCCAGTGTCTGAGTAGGGTACCTTCACACACATGTGAGCTCTGTATAAAAAGAGGCAAATCCAATTACATTTTACAAGTGTGCTGCAGGATGCTCTCCAGCCCACTCTCTGTTCCTCATTAGGTCTGCTCTGATTTCTTTTGGAATTTGGGTCCATGGGCCAAAGCTTATTATTATAGCTCCCTTCAAAGCTCAAGTCTGAAAGCGCACTGTTAGTCACAGGGTATGAAAAGGGCAGCTTAGTGTGATAGTACAATCAGTGTTAGTTTTGTAATTTAATGCACAAAGCATGGCATTACAAAGTACAGCAGGAGAAACTAGATGAATTTTAAATAGCTATTGGAGAAAGTGGCGTTTGCTCTGTGGGACTTGCAGGTTGTGTTCTTTTTTATAGGTGGAAGTTGGAAAAGGAGGTTCTTATTCTTACCTAGTTCAAGAAGGGTAACAGCCCACACACCCACATCTGCTCATGTTATTTTTAAAACCCTAAAGCCTACTCACGTTGCAGACTCCATCCTGATGTCCTTTACAGGGAGAATGTAGGCATTGGAGTCTGGTTCATTGGTACAGCTGGTTTCATTTAGCTTGCAGCAGATAAACAAACAATGCCTAATCTTTTTGACAAAAGTGACAATGAGGATATTGTTTAAGCAAGAAGCAAGATTTTGATTATTAGACTAAACTGTATAGGAATAACTTTCCTTGTAGGCAGTGTGTAAGTTTATGGGTCTTTGTTAACCATTTTTATTATCAGAGTTATACGATTGTTTGATGAGGAGACCCTTAAAGCAGTTGATGATATTTAATATTTACTCTTTACGAAATTGCAGTCACATATTAGCTGTGCCCAAATGGTGCAAATGGAGGCCTTTCTTGTATAGTGGAAGAATGTTTTGAAAGAGTTATTGTGGAAATTCCCAATTATTAAAATGATTGGAAACTCATATTGTCAAAGGTCTGAGACAGTCTTTCAGATAGTGCAGTTTAAGTGGTTTTGAGGAGGATTAGGGGAAAGATACGATGATATGATTGGTTTCAGTTTAAGACAAAATATTCTTGACTTGCCTCATTATTAAGGCCACCTTTTTAGTTCACACCAGAATGCTATGGATGTAGCATCTTCTAGGCTAAACCAGTGGTTCTCAACCATGGGTGATTTTGCCCTCCAGGATACCTTGGCAATGTCTAGAAACATTTTTGGTTTTTATACCTTGGAGGTTGGCATCTACTGCATAGAAGCCAGGGATGCTGTGAAACATCCTAGAATGAACATGACAGCCCACCCAGCAAAGAATTTTTAGCCCCAGTTTTCAATAGTGTTGAGGTTGAGAAACCTGGGCCAAAACAAGGAATGCATGGAGGCAGTGCCCGTATAAAATAGTTCATTCCTTTTGAGGTACTAACTAGGTCCCCTGTGTTCGGTGTTTTTTTCTGGGTCATCCAATGGATGTTCATATAGTCTAGTGGGAAAGGCTGAAATTAATCAGGTACGCAGACACATCTAATTACAAGTTGTGTTAAGGAAAAGAGGGCCATGAGAAAGTGTGAAGATAGAGATTGAGGAATTATGTGTGTGCTACATGAGAGGGAGAGATGGGCAATGGGCATACTTTAGATGGAAGGATCCTTGCTAAGAAGGATCTGAAGACACATAAGCAGCTGCTAAATGAACTTAGAGACTTAAAACAACAACATTTATTTTACTCATGACTCTTCAATCAGAGAAGGGTTCTGCAGGAAAGGTTTGTTTCTCCTTCATGTGGGATCATTTTGTGCAAATCAACGTGGAGTTGAAGGATCCATTGCCAGAATGGTTTACTCACATGACTAGCGAGTTGGTGCTGTCCCTTCGTGTAGCTTGGGCTGTCTAATAGCATGATGGCTGGGTTCTCAGAACATCCTGAGATATAGATGAGAATTTTGGTTTCAGCTTCAACATGTAAAAAGCTTAGAGGTTGTTACCACTTGCCTTACAACCTCAAAAAGCTCATACAAACTGAAAATCAGTTACTATTCTTTGACCCATCACAGAATTAAGGTCTCAAGACGAACCATCATCACAAAATCTGGAGAGACAGACGTGTCCAGACAGACACAGCTGAGATCTGCTTACCTAGAGCAGATGTCACTGGAGATAGAAACAGGTAGGGACTCCTCAGTGGTAATTTTGATGAATTGCTGGAGCCGAAGTGTGTACTACTGTGAGAGTGATAACTTCCAGGGGCTGGTTTTAGGGAGTGCCCCACATTTTCTTGGGCTTTCCCTCCCGGAACCATACCAGATTCTCACAGGGAAGATCTTAGAAAGATATTCTTGTGGCTCTGATAGGGGTAAGGAAAGAGTAGTTATTATAAAATATACCTAGAACATTCTCCATAACAAAGGCCTTCTTTCTAGGGAAAATAATTTACCATAGCTTTATCCAGCTAGGGGAAGGAAATCTCTCCCACTACAGCTCTCTCTCCAGCCTTCCTGTCTTTCATCAAGGGAGGCAGGAGGATTAATCAAGAGGGATCAGGGCCTCAAGGAAATAATTGGGAATACTGTACCCAGGGATGGAAGTAAAGGGCTGAGCAAAAAAAAAAAAAGCTCTGTCCCTGGAGAAGCGCTTGCGAACGTCGCAGTGCTGAGACACAGGCATAGTGAAAGAATTTAGTTTTCACACTACCTCCCCGCAACCCTTTCTTACCTTGTCAGCAGGGTCCAGGGTGATGGCAGTTGGATTACCGATGAAGGAGTTGAAAGACACAGACTTTCTCTAAGGAGGAGTACTTCTGAAAGCCTAAGGTCGAGGAGACAAATTAAGGACACGAGAGGAATTCAAAGTCTCTCATACCTGTAGTAAATATTAAATATAGCTCAGCGTGTAGCCAGAGTAGTGTAAATCTTCACAGTTAAAGACCTATGTACCTCAGTTTTTGTTACCTGAATTCCCATATCTGGCTTTCCACAAAAGGTTACAGGGCATGCTAAAAGGCAAGAGAAAATACAGTGTGGAAATTAAAGCAATCATCAGAATCAGACTCTGATATGACATAGATATTGCAATTATCAGATAGGATATTTTAAATAACTGTGATTAGTATGTTAAGGTATTTAATAGAAAAAGTAGACAGCATGCAAGAACAGAATGATAATGCAAAAGAGAGATGGAAACCATAAGGAAAACTCAAAATGAAATACTAGAAATAAAAACAGTGAAATATAAATGATGCGCTCCGCTCATTAGTAGACTCAACACAGCTGCAAAAAGAGTCACTGAGCTTGAAGACAGGCCATAAAAAACTTCCCAAACTGAAATACAAATACAAATAATAATAATAATAATTATAATAAACACAATATCTAAGGGCTATGGGACAATAAAAAAGGTTTAACATAGACATATTTGGAATCCCAAGAAAAAGAGGGAATGGAGAAGTATTTAAAGTAATAATGGGCAAAAACTTTCCAAAATTAATGACAGATACCACACCACAGATCCAAGTAGTTCAGAGTATATCATCTGGGATGCCACACAAACTAACTCCCTACCACACATAACACACACACACACACACACACATACACACACGTGCATGCACAGGAACCAAAACAACCCCCAAACCATACCTAGAGATGCCATATGCATACTGCAGAAAATTGAAGTCAGAGACAAAGCCTTGCAAGAAGCCAGAACATATAAGTTCCTTATTTATAGCAGAGCAAGGATAAGAATTACATCAGATTTCTCTTTAGAAACCATGCAAGCAAAAAGGGAGTGGAGTGAAATATATCAAGTGTTTTGAAAGAAAGAAACAGTGACTAGAATTTATATTCAACAAAATTATCCTTCAAGAGTGCAGTAATAATAAGATGTTCTCAGACAGAAAGCAAGCAAAATTTATCCAAAAGATAACTTCAGAATATTAATATCGATAAAGTATTGGGTGATTTTTAGGCTATGGACAAGTGAAATGAGTGACGATTGTGTTATAAGGGACAGGATGGAAGAATTGGGAATTTCTGTTATAAGGTACTTGTACTATCCATGAAGCAGTCTGGTGTTATTTGAAAGTAATTTAGACTAGTTGTAAATGTAATATTGAAAATTCTAGAGTAACTACTAAGAAATTTCTTTTCCACAAACCAGAATATTGCATGATATTTTATTCAAGGAAATCCAGATTACTTTTTTTTCCAGAATATATACTGTATTTTATTTTGTATCTTCAAGCTACTCATTTTTTTTAAAACTTTTTTTATTGTGAAATATAACATATATAAAAAATAAATAAATTTCAAAGTACATTGTAACACAAATAGTTATAAAGCAGATTTTAAAGTTTGGGATGGGTTACAGTTGCACAATTTCACATTTTTCCTTCTAGCTGCTCCAGGAAAGACATTGGAGACTAAAAAAGAAATATCACTATATTGATTTAATATTCGTACTCGTTTGTTAAATCCTAACTTCTCTTAAACTCCTCCTTCTCCTTTGATCCTTCTCCCAGTCTTTAGGAATATTTGGGGTCTGTCCTTTGTGACATTTTTAATGTTGAAGAAGTGGTATCAGCAAAATGAGATAGGGAATGGAACTGGTTGATGTTCTTGGAGAGACTGGCACCTCTGGGTTTCAGGACTTATCTGGCCTAGGAAACTGTGAAGGTTTTAGGTTTCTGAAAAGTAACCTTAGTGTGTGAAACTTTCACAGGGACTCAGATAGGGCCCTGGGTGTTCTTAAGGTTTAACAGGAATGATGTCGGTTGGAGTTTGGTAAAATATGACAATTAGCCATATCTAGCTTAAGCTTGCATAAGAGTAGCCTCCAGAATAACTTCTCCACTCCATTTGAATTCTCCTAGCCACTGATACCTTATTTGTTCTACTTCTTTTCCCTCTTTTGGTCAGGGTGGCATTGTCAACCCTACATTGACAGGGTCAGGGTCATCTCTGGGAGTCATCTCTCACATTGCCAGGGAGACATACACCCCTGAACGTCATGTCCCACATAGGGAGGAGGGTAATCATTTTCTTTGCAGAGTTGGGCTGAGAGAGAGGCCACATCTCAGCAACAAAAGAGGTTCTCTGAAGCAACTTTTAGGCATATTGATATGTAGGCTTAGCGTCTCTGCTACAGAAATAAGTTTTGTAAGTGCAAGCCTCCAGATTTAGGGGTTGGCCTATTAACTTGGGAGTCCCTAATGTTTGAGAGAGTATCAGGGGTTTCCCAGGTGGGAAAGTTTAATAGATCTATATTTTTTTCTCCAGTCCTTCAAGGGACTTTGCCAATAATTTTTAATTATCTGCCTATTCTAATTTGCTAGCTGCTGGAATGCAATATACCAGAAATGGAATGGCTTTTAAAAGGGGGAATTTAATAAGTTGCAAGTTGACAGTTCTAAGGCCGAGAAAATGTCCCAATTAAAACAAGTCTATAGAGGTGTCCAATCTCAGGCATCCAGGGAAAGATACCTTGGTTCAAGAAGGCCGATGAAGTTCAGGTTCTCTCTCTTCAGTGAGAAGGCACATGGAGAGCAGGGTCAGGGTTTTTCTCTCATCTGGAAAGGCATGTGGCAAACACGGCATCATCTGCTGGCTTTCTCTCCTGGCTTCCTTTCATGAAGCTCCCTGGGAGGCATTTTCCTTCTTCATTTCCAAAGGTCGCTGGCTGGTGGACTCTGCTTCTCTTGGCTATGTCTTTCTGCTCTCAGAATATCTTGGCTTTCTCTCTTGTCATTGTCTTTTATAGGATTCCAGTAAACTTAGTCAAGACCCACCCAGATGGGTGGAGACACGCCTCCATCTAATCCAGCTTAACAACCACTCTTGATTAAATCACATTCCCAGGGGGATGATCTAATTACAGTTTCAAGCATACGGTACTAACTAGGGATTAGATGAAACGGCTGCCTTTACAAAATGGGATTAGGATTAAAACATGGCTTTTTTAGGGTACATACATCATTTCAAACCAGCACACTGCCCAACATACTCTGGGATGTATCCAGGTCTTACATTAAGCTATACAGAATTACAAGCCCTTTTCCCATTCTAGGCTCCATGTGTTTGAGTTGTTTAAATGAGCTGTCCAGACAGGTTGAGTTAGATTGTGTGCTACAGAAAATTTAGGTTTTGAACAAAATAAAGCTCTTTGCCTTTGTTCTCATACAGTAGGTGAAGTTCTAAAATACAGACACCATCATCCTTTACCCTGTATTCTGATTTACCTTAGTCCCAATGCAGTTGGCTTTGTTTTCATCTCTAACTTTGGTCTCTTTTTCAGTTTCAGTTTTCTCATCTCTAATTTTGGTCTCTTTTTTAGTTTCTTTAGCACTTGTTGTATGTGTCAGTGCTGACTTTCAGAGCAGCAGAACTCTGACTCTGAGTCTTAGGTGTCACATAGGAACCCAAAGTTCCAGGAAAATACCGGTATACACATTTAGCACAGCATCTTAGAATCTAGAAGTAACAAAGCTCAGGAATAAATGTACTGCTATAAGAATTTATAATCTAGGCCCCAATTTTCTTATAAGTATTCTCTAAAAGAGATCATACAATATTTGTCCTTTTGGTTCTGGTTTATTTTGCACAACATAATGTCCTCTAATTTCCTTCAACTCATTGCCTGCCTCATGACTTCATTCTTTCTGTAGTCACACAACATTCCATCATATATATATATATATATATATATACACCACAGTTCGCCTTTCTGCTTCTCAGTCTTTGTACCCTTTGGCCACCTCCATCCATTTAGCATCATGGATAATGTCCAAATAAACAATTCATTTTTCATAATGTCTTCACTTAGGTGGATAATCATCATCACTCTCAATTTTAGATACTTTTCATTACTCCAGAGAGAAAAACAACAAATAAAAACACCCTCACCAAAGAGAAAATCCAAAACTTCCCTTAACTCTTGACCCTCCCCGATTCCCCAATTGTTTACCCCTAGTATTGCTGTGATTCTGGTGATGTCTTCCTGTTAAATCGAGGCCAGAGCATTCAATAGGAGGTTCCCCCCGTACCCCTCTGTTATTGACTCTTTATACAAGATTCATACCTTTGAAGTATTTCATGCAAGAACATATTTATATTTTTAGTGTTAATCGGTGTGAGACATGGCTCTATACAAACCCTTTCAATCATATTCACCTTTGATATGGCAATATTACTTTTAAATCCACTAATGAACTACCATCATTTCTATTTGTTCCGATACATTTAAGATCAACCTCATTAGGTAGTCATTACCCATTTCTAGTTTCTCTATATTGCTAGGTCCCCTATATTCATTATTAAAAGATCCTGAGTTTATCTTTACCAGGGCCATATTAGCAAGATCATGTCTCATTTATTTCACTTAGCATTATGTCCTCAAGGTTCATCCATGTTGTCATATACTTCAGAACCTCATTTTGTCTTACTGCTGCATAATATTCCATCATAGATACATGCCACATTTGTCTATCCACTCATCTCTTGATGGGCACTTGGTTTATTTCCGTCTTTTGGCAGTTATGAATAATGCTGTTATGAACATTGGTGTGCAAATGTCTGTGTCACTGTTTTCATCTCTTCTGGCTATATATCGAGCATTGGTATTGCCAGGTCATAAGGCAGCTTGATTTTTAGTTTTCTGAGAAACTTCAATCTGTCTTCCACAGTGCCTTTTCCATTATACATTGCCAACAGCAGTGAATAAGTGTTTCAAATTCTCCACATCTTCTCCAACATTTGTAGTTTCCTTTTTGTTTAATAATAGCCATTCTTATAGGTGTGAGATTATGTCTCATAGTTTTGATTTGCATTTCCTTTATAGCTGATGAAAATGAACATCTCTTCATGTTTTTTTCACCATTTGTATTTTCTCTTTGAAGAAATGTCTATTCATGTAATCTTTTGTTCATTTTATAATTGTTTGTTCTTTTGTTGTTGAGTTGTATGGTTTCTTTATATATACTGGATATTAAACCATTATTCACTATGTGGTTTGCAAATATTTTCTCTCATTGAGTTGGCTGCCTCTTCACCTTTTTGATAAAGTCCTTTGAGGCACAGAAACATTTCATTTTGAGGATTTCCAATTTATCCACGTTTTCTTTTGTTGCTGGTGCTTTGGAAAGATCTTGAAGATGTTTTCCTATGTTTTCTTCTAGGAGTTTCATGGTACTAGCTCTTACATTTAGGTCTTTGATCCACTTTGAGTTAATGTTTGTATAGGGTGTAAGGTAGGGGTCCTCTTTCATTCTTTTGGCTACTGAGATGCAACTCTCCCAGGCCTGTTTATTGAAAAGACTATTCAGTTCAGCGGATTTGGGGTCCCTGTCAAAGAGCAATTAGCCATAGATTTGGTGGTCTATTTCTGTGTTCTCAATTCTGTTCCACTGATCAATGTCTGTCTTTGTGCCAGTACCATGCTGTTTTCACCAATGTGGTTTTATGATAAGTTTTAAAACCAGGAAGTATTAGTCTTCCAACTTTGTTTTTCTTTTTTAGGATATTTTTAGTCATTTGAGGTCTCTTTCCCTTCCAAATAAATTTGATAACTGTTTGAATTTTATTCTAGTCTAGAATGAAATCTTTGCAGAGTTCTTCCAGTGATCTTTTCTGACCACTTATCCATTGACTCGTTTTTAGATTAACCTTATTAAATTGTAGACAGTGTTCTTGAGAAGGTCAAGATTATATTTGCTATAGGTTGTTTTGCATGAAGAAGACGTTATGTTCAGATTTGCTTGAGACGGTCCTGGGTTATGCTTGCACCTTCGTGTAATTGTTAATAAATAGTGCTTTGTTTTTTTTTTTTTTTTAACTCTGAAGAGTGTCCCCATTTGAATGACAAGTTATATGATCAACTTTTATTTTGCTTTATTCCTCTGGATAAATTTAACAAAATACTTTGCCGAGACCCAGAATTCAACTGAAGTATTACAATATGGTATCCAATTGAGTATTTAGAAGCATTAATTTCAGTGATGCTTTAAAGCAGTGTGGAACACCTTGTGATTGTCACTGAACCTCTGTTGTCAACCAGTTTAAAAAGTTTCATGGCAGGTTAACAAGTTCTCATAGGACATGCTTTTAGCAAGGTGTGCAGACTTCCTGATTTTTGTGAAACAGCATCTGATCAGTCTAAAATTCAAATGACCTTTCCAAATCCCTTACTACTCTTAGGTTGAATCAAATGCTCAGAACAATACAAGATAGCTGAAATGCTGGAAATTTTAAACAGAAATTGATAAATAAGTTGGGGCTCTGGAGAAACCAGGTGCTATTTGAGCTCAAAGACAATAGTTTGCAGAGAGTCAATAAGTTTAAATCAAATGCTTACAGACTCATACAAAATAAGTATACCATGCCATGAGGAATAGTTAGTTATTCTAATGGAGAGATGATATGTGCCTGAAAAATCTAGGACTACAAATTGCATAGAGTAATTAACTGCCAGTTGTATTGTAGAGACTATCAATGTTGGGGAAATTTGCAAGAATACAAGATCCTGCTTGGCCAAGGTCCCAGAGGAAGTCTTTGGAAAAGAAATGAGTGCATCTTGCTCAGAACCTTTCCCTAAGTATGGTTTTGTTGCTAAGGAAGTTGAATTTTAGGCTCTTGTTAGTTGCCTCCCCATAAGTCACTGGAGAGTGATACATATTTTTGTTGGTAGAATCTGAAAATGAAAAAGATAATACAGGGTTAGTGGCTTTTATCCAGAAAAAGTATCTGAGCTGAAACAGAAAGGAAATTATTTTAAAGATCTCAAAGCGTGGAGTATTTTTCATGCTTAAATGGTTGATTTCCAAGCAAGTATATGCTCCCTTCCTTCTGGGTTTCCTAGGGAACAGACATACATTTTTTATGTATAAACTAATCCCTTGAAAATTTAAAAGATAATTCTGCATGTAGTTCAGAATGGTTTCTTTGGAATTGTTGTGTTTTTAACTATCTCTGCTTTCAGGGATTTAAATCATTGATCCTACAGTTCCACAAGCATTGTCTGAGCTAAGAGAAAATTGTAAACATTAGAAACTTTGGTTAATAGTTGAAAGCCCTGTTCTAACCCTTCAGAGAGTAAGATAGAAGTCATTACTAATTGGCCTGAAGGGAGAGACAGGAGAGTGAATTCTGAAGCAGGTTAGCAGGCAGCACAAGTACTGACAGACAGAAAACCCCACAAAAGATCCTAATGGCACAGCAGAAGAACCAAAGGTTTTTGTTGTGTGTCTGATCAAACCTCTTAGGAGAAAGAGGAGGAAATCGAGATTTTGAGAAACCGAATAAATGCAACATACAAGGCCTATTGAGCATCCCAAAGGAAGCTGGATTCCTAATGAGAAAATACACTAGATTGAACAGAGTGATACTTTTTTTCACCTCATGTTCCTGGGAAAGTTTCAGTGTTACACTCTGGAGAGCTGCGGGTGCCTGAGATTATGCCCAAAGAAAGAAAACCATAGAGGATCATTATTATTAGTTTTTAATTAAGATAGAATTAATCTCATCTCTGAGTGAAATAGAAGTGTTGGAATAACAGAACACCGATATTTAGAGTTGGAGAAAGAAGAATTCAAGAAGGTGAGAAGGATTGCCTGGAGAGGTGGGGACGAAAACCAGCAGAGTATGCCAGAAGGAAGAGCATTTCAGAAGTATATGAATGATGATGTAAAATACTCAGAAAAGATAAATCAGATGAGCCTTGAAAAGAATCCATTAAATTTGGCAATTAAGAAAGCTTTTTTTTTTAGTACATTTAGGGGACTGGTGCTTTGGGTTGGAGAGAGAAAAGGAAAAATGTAGGCTGAAGTGCAAGCATCTCTTGAAGAGTGAGGTGGAGAAGGAAAAGACAAGAAGAAAGGAGAACGTGTTTTGGGTTGTTTTAGTTTTACTCTTAATGGGAAAAAGTAGAGTATTTTAGGCTATGGTAAAGAAGTCAGAAAGAAAGAGAGAAGAATTAAGGAAACAGTGTATTCTTGGTAAAGAAATTTGAGAAGCTCTGTTTTCTTTTATTACTGTACTTATTCCGTTTGTCTCAAGTAGTCCTCCTCCTTTCTTATGATGATAATTAATAAATTGCTCTTTTTATTGTCAATTTCATCTCACTGAAGGTTTGGACCTGTAAGATTATTATTGCTCTTAAATATTTTCTCCTTTTATTCATGTCCTTTTAAAATTCAACTACATCACCCAACTCTGTGTGTAGCACATTGGTTTCTTTTCTTGGCTCCCTTTCCTTCATTGATTCTAGTTATGTTTGTTTTTTTCTTTTGCAAGGACAGGGACCGGGAATCGAATCCTGGTCTCTTGGCATGGCAGACAAGAACTCTGCCTGCGGAGCCACTGTGGCATGTCCTAGTTGTGTTTTTTTTTAAAGAAGATTTTTATGAATCTTTTATATCCCTTTATACTTTAAAGACACAAAATAAAACTAGAATTTATTTATTAAGCACTAACTATATCAGTCACAGGGTTAATCGGGTAAGCTCCATTTTCTTACCTGTTAAATTAGTACTAATAATAGAATCAATTTCAAACAGTTGTGAAGGATATATATGAATGAAACCTATGGAATATATAGAATTTTCTCTGGCCTGTGATATAGTTTCTGTGAATGTTAGCCACTATTTTTTCCTTTGTTTCTTATAATCTAGAAAAGCTTTGAAATAAAGTTATTACCCCCATTTTAGGGGGGAAGACACTAAGGCCCATAAAGGTTGAATTACTTGACCAAAAGCCCATAGCTAAGTGTCAGAGATAGGATTCAAACCCAGTTAATCTGACTTCGTAGCTGAGTTCCTTTAATTTTTAAAAAATGCTGAAATCTGAATCCTCAAAATCTATACTTACGCTCTCCTTCCTTGTTAATTATAAACTCTAAGTGGATATAGCTAATTTCTCCCATGATTCTCATATCTTCTTTCTGTGCTGGTGTTGTAATTTCTCTTTAGTCATTTATCATTTGTGTTCTCCACTGTTCTAGGCAACTCCACAGTGACAAAATGGCTATTTTTTTTCCTTATTTCACCCAAGTGACTTGTGATTTTCCATTTGGTAGGTGATTGCTTGAAATACCGCTCTTCTCCCCTTTCTCTTCTATTGGATAATTTATTTTGGGCAGCATTTTCCGTTCCACTGCTATGCTCTCATTGTGGACCTCTTCCCAAGACTTGATGACACCCATTTCTCTTCCTATCTTTTCATTCTACTCATACAGCTAACGTAACTCTGTTAACCTTCTCACAAATAATAGAGATTTGATGTAGAAGAATTCACATATAAGAATTTATTTAACCAGTTTGCAGATATATTACTCATTTTCTTTTTACTCTATTATATAGTAATGTATTACATGAGGTAAAGTCTCATTTATTTTCTGGGCTAGGATTTGTATATAAGGTGCTGTTATGGAAGAATTTTTCATTTGGATGGCTACTGATGATTTTCCATCTGCTTCAGTTGGATAACCGTTATTGCAGTTCTATTGACTACTCATTTTTGGTGAAAGCCAAGGAAATATCTAATCGTTTGAGTATACGTTGACCTAAAGCCGGGGACTTAACTCCTCTAACACTAATTCTTAACTTAAATGAAAATCTTATCAGAAAGCTTTCTGTTAATGACTGAGAAAATTGACGCACATAAAGGAGAGACATATAGGAAAGCTGGCTTTTGTGATTTTTTAATTATATAGCTTCTTCTATTAACTGGGAAAGCTGATGTAATCTGTCCTGTCTATAACTAAATGGTTTAGTCCTTGTTTGATATAGTTGAGTTCATTCATTCACTCACTTATGAAGTATTTATTTAGGTTAGACACTGTGAAAAGCATTTAGCACAAAGAAAAGCCATATAACTTGGATTCTCTCAAGGTGGCTAAGTAGTATTATCTCACATGAAAGGAAATTTGATATATTAGTAGAGGCTATATTTGGTGGCCAACGAGGTTTAACGCTATGAATAGCATTTTAAGACTTTGTCACTTATCCCCCCTTTGTAGCATTAAATGTAGCAGAACAGATTGCAGTGTAGAAAAGGAATGTCTATGTCCATGGTGATGAATAGAGCTTGTTATTGCTTGGAAAGCCTTGAAAGTAGCATAGGTGGATTTAATGAATTGTGTGTCTGGATATTTTTTTTTTTAAGGTAGATTAAAGATTTGCCACCGGATATTTTATAGTATATATATGTGTGTATATATATATATGCATAACCACAGTATGGAAGTCCTGGAATTTCATTAATTTTTTAGTCTGTTTTAATTAATATTTATATTATGAGGTATATTTAATAGAGTTATAAGCACAGTTAATTTACTATTATTGATTAGGACTAAAAATGTATATTAAACTTCAAATGAAGTATAATCAGCATCTGAATGCAGATGTTGATGATATTTTAGATTTTATTTCACTGGCTCCTATTGATCTTCCTTCAGAGCTCTTCTCTAAAAATAATATAGTTGGGAATAAAAATATTGATGTCCAACGAGATCAAATATCTCATTACTGAATCAGTTTTATAGTGGATCTCTCATCCAACTTTCCTTGAATCAGCTTTTGTTACCTTGTATCCTACAGCTTCCCTAATTTCTACTTATTGTACTTTAAGTGTACTTTGCTTTTCTCCAATTACACACCTTTGTTTATGAAAGATCTCTATATATGTTAAGTGGTTTACCTCTCCTTTTCAGTGTCAACCTTCCCATCCTATCTTTAAGGTCCAGCTGAAGATCCCCCATACCCTGAAACTTTCCTGGCTTCTTGCTTGTTGCGATTATTACCTTGATTGGTTTCATCTTTACTTCCTCAAATGTATAGAACTTATTCTTTAGCACCTGCCACAGTGCTATTAATAGAGCCTCAATTAATAACTGTTATCTATAATGATAGGGGAAAATGTTCAGGAATGCTCCAGGCAAGCTCCTTAAGTGTGAAGAGAAGAGACTCTGACAGATGACCCTGGGTGGAGAGTTGTGGCCAGGACATAGGAAATTCTTTCTTTAGCTGCACATTCAGTATTATGGGGCTCAGTTCTTCTTTGTCTAATATCATGTGTCAGGATTATAGAGTTAAATCTCCTAGGGATTTAACCAAAGATAATTTGGCTGTTTTCTATTGCTGGGCATGGGCCACTTCCTCTGGATAGAATTCCAGCCAGCAGCTCAGAGGCCCTGGTCTCCATAGGTCCTGCCCACACGGGATGTCCAGCCCATACAATGACTCCCCAGAGTGCCTTCTCTTGCTTGGCTCACAGGATAGCCTTTATCAATATACCAAAATGCAGGAGTGCTGGGGCCATTTTCCATAAAGGGAAAGTATGAGCTTGGTTGAAACATGACTTTCCGTGTTCTTCTTTCCACATATCTAGAAAAGGATGTTTCATTAAACAATAGTAGAAAAGTATATGACCTAATATGAAAGTTCTCTAGGTTGCCACTTTGAAAAATAAATCTGCCCATTGAAAAGATGTATGGAAGATATGTACACATATTGAAGAATTTATCTCTGTATAGTGGGATTATTGTTGACTTAAAAGTTTTGTGTATTTTCCGACTATTCTACCATAAACATGTATTATTTTTGTAGTTAGAATAAGACATTGATGTCAATCTAAAATATATTGATTTATTTTGTAGTTTATAAAAACCACAAAGAATAATGGCACCATTTAAGAGTAAATAATTTCATCAGCAGTGTCTGAAAATATTTATTATAAGCAGAGTATGTCTGGTGACTCATGAATATGAAAGTGTGAGCCATACACCTCACACTTTAATCGTTGCTTACAGAAACGCTTAAGCGTTTCTTAAGGTTTCTGGAGGTTTCTGTAACCCTACAGAAAGCTTACAAATGTGGTCTCTGAAGTCTTAACTTCTTAGTTGTGTGTTTTATGCAGGAATTTATTATTTTGCCAGCCTGTGCCTCAGTTTCTTTATCTACAGAGTGGAGACAATAATAGTATCTATTACACAGAGAAGTTGTGGATAGTGAATGAAATGAGTGAATGGCACAGAACCTGCTACATTATGAGTACTTCATCAATAATGGTAATTCAACAATAGTATCATTTTTGAGTTGAAGACAACTGTTTTGATTTTAAACTTATTAGTGGCATATAAAGCAATTTTCATTACAAATCAGCTTAACTAATTTTTGCTTTGACTGTTATTGGTAAGTTTTGAAAAATCTATTTGGCAAAGATTTTATCATTACCAATGGCATATAATTTTAATAAAGGTCCTTTATCTTATCAGTTCTTTGATAGTATATGAAATAAAACAAAGCCTTATCTTCAATATATTTAAGTTGATTTTTTAATTTTATATTTAATTGAACCATTTTTATTTGAAACCCTGTATATCCATAAAGCAGTCTATCTTAAGTGGCATTTTTAGGACAGTCCATTTTAAGATACTGTTTTCTCTTAGATTTAAGTAGTTCATGATGACATCCTCTTGTTCTCCAATCTTTTCTATAATAAAAGATTTTTCACTCAAAGTAAATACATTTTTCTTTGCCTGATATTATTTTTAAAATTTCATATAAAAATCTGTTTAGGGTGGGGCAAGATGGGTGGCATAGAAAGGTGTGGAATTTAGTCTGTCCTCTAGGGCAGCTAGTAAATGGCCAGGAACTGTCTAGAACAGCTGTTGGGGAGATCTTTGTGACTGGGTACACTTTGTACACAAGTCTGGAATGGATGGAAGGGCTGAGATCACAGTAAGAACTATAAATCTCCCTCACTGGGGAGGCTGGCACCCCTCTTCCCTGTGGTTTGGTGGGCTGTTTTGGAGTTACTTCCCCATGGAAAAAAGAAGTAGTCTGTACTAGGAGCAAGAAAAGGTAGCTCAACCAAGCTCCAGTTGCAGAATTAACAAATTCACAATGCTGAATACAAGCTCTGTGCACAGATAAACCTGGAGCAAGCACTAAAGGAATCTGGAGGTTTCTCCCTGGCAGAGAGGAGGCAGGACTGATGAAATAAAAGAAAAATGAAAACAAAGGCTTTTGGAGTTTGCCCAGCTAACTGGAATCCTGGAAAAGGGCTGTGGCCGAAGAAAACAGACACATAGAACAAGATACCAACTTCAACTCTTGATTGGCAAACCTGAGGGGCTGGGGTACAGACTGAAAAGAATTTTTTTCTTTTTAACTGCCCATTAAATTAAATTGCAGGCATTCTTAAGTTTCAGCACTGCCCAGGGCAAGGGTGGAGTTAAGGAATGTCTGAGAGATACAGTAATTAGTCAGGTGAAGGAGATAATTCCTAAAGGTCCTATCCTCCTCAAGAAGAGGCAGGGACACTGCTCATCCACAAGTGGTGGCTCTCATTTATAGATTGAGACTCAGGGTCTAGAAAACAGAAACAGTTTAGGCCCACCTTCTGTTTCAGCCTTTGTCTCAACAATGCCCATGGCAGGGACAGGGTCTGCTGAGAATTAAAGGCACTGTCCCACTTTATGCCATTGGGGAGCTGCAGTCTGACAAATGCAACCTGCTGAACAGGATAGGAAAAACACAGATTTAAGAGACTTCACGGGAAAGACTGGCAGCTTACTGAGTCTCATCCTCAGGGAAACTTGATACTGTTTACACCCTCTTTCTGAGTCCTAGGCCTGTCTTGTCTGGGAAAATCTGATTGGAGTTGATCCTATCAGGTAGGGAAAGATCAAGAAAAACAAGATCTGTAAAATTCTGATCAGTTAAACAGAAGCTATGTTGGCAGTCTAGAAGAATTTGAACTTAATGTCAAACAACAGATAAAGAACAAAGCCAACCAACAAGAAAACCCTAGGTAAAAGAGAGAAAACAACATCCAGAATAATCTAATGAAGAATATCAGGTGCCTAGACAATAGCAAAAATTCATGAGTTGTACTAGGAAGAAAGAAAATATAGCCCAGTCAAAGGAACAAACTAACAGTTCAAGAGAGATACAGGAGTTGAAACAACTAATTAATGATGTTCAAACGAATCTTCTAAATTACATAAAAAATCAGATCAACCAGTTGAAGGAAGATATGGCAAAAGAGATGAAGGATTTTTAAAGAAGACTATTTGGCAACCATAAAGAAGAACTTGAAAGCCTGAAAAAACAAATGGCAGAACTTATGGGAATGAAAAGCGCAATTAAAGAGATGAAAAACAAATGGAGACTTACAACAGCAGATTTCAAGAGGCAGAAGAAAAGATTAGTGAACTAGAGAAGAGGACACCTGAAATCCTGCATGCAAAAGAAGAGATAGAGAAAGGAATGGAAAAATATGAGCAGCGTCTCAGGGAATTGAATGACAACATGAAGCACATAAATATACATGTTATGGGTGTCCCAGAAAGAAAAGAGAAGGGAAAAGGGGCAGAAAGAATAGGGGAGGAAATACTCATTGAAAATTTCCTATCTCTTATGAAAGACATACAATTACAGATCCAAGAAGTTCAGCGTACCCCAAATACAATAGATCTGATTAGACCTACTCCAAGACACTAATCAGATTGTCAAATATCAAAGACAAAGAATTCTGAAAGCAGCAAGAGGAAAGTGATTCACCATATAGAAAGGAAGTTTGAAAAGACTGTGTACAGATTTCTCAGCAGAAACCATGGAGGTGAGATGGCAGTGGTATAATATATTGAAGATACTGAAAGAGAAAAACTGCCAACTAAGAATTCTATGTCTGGCAAAACTGACCTTCAAAAATGAGGGAGAGCTTAAAATATTTTCAGATAAACACACTGAGCGAGTTTATGAACAAGAGACCTTCATTACAAGAAATACTAAAGGGAGCACTATAGGTGGATTGGATAAGACAGGAGAGAGGATTGGAGAAGAGTATAGAAATGCAGACTCTCAGTAAGGGTAAAAAGAGAGCACTGTAAGTACAGTGGACAAAGCTGAATGTGAGTATGGTTGAATGAGGAAGGCTAGGGGCATGTATGACACCAGAAGGAAAGAACGTATAAAAACTGTCACTGAATAACTTAGTGAAACCTAGAGTGGGCACTGATGGGGATTAAGTGCACTAATATGAGAAAGATTTTACACGAGGGAGAACAAATGAGTGTCAGCATTGCAAGGTGTTGAAAATGGGATGATATACTGAAAAAAAATACAATCAGTGCAAACTAGGATCTGTAGTTAACAGTAATACTGTGATATGCATCCATTAAGTATAACAGAGGCAATATGCCAAAGCTAAATGTCAGTAAGAGGAGGATATAAGGAAGGGATATAGGATTCTTGGGATTCTTGGTGGTGGTGTTTGCACTTTCCTTTATTTTTTTATCCTTCTTTTTTTCCCCCTTGTCTTCTTTCTTTGTGGAAGAAATAGAAATGTTCTCATATTGATTGTGGGTGAATGTATAACTATATGATTATACTGGAAGTCTTTACTTTGGATGGGTTGCATGTGTGTGAATAAAACTGTTTAATAGAAAAATTCAAGTGCTGGAGAAAATGTGTAGAGAAAGATGTACCTACTCACTGTTGGTAGGGAAGTAGAATGGTGCAGCTACTCTGGAAGGCAGTATGGTGGTTCCACAGGAGACTAAATATAGTGTTGCCAATAATTGCCTGCAACGTCATTATTAGGTATATACTTGGAGGACCTGAAAGCAGGGTCACAAATGGACATTTGAACCCTGATGTTTATGGCAGTAGTATTCATGATATACAATAGATGGAGGTGGCCTAAGGGTACAACAACTGATGAACAGAAGGGCGAACTGTGGTGTATGTGAGCAATGTAATAGTGCATGGCTGCAAGAAGGAAGTAAGTCATGTGACATGCAACTAGGTCAATGAACCTTGGAGACATTATGTTGAATGAAATAAGCCATAAATGAAAAGACAAATGTTGTAAGGCCTCATTGATATGGACTAACTATAATGTGCAAATTCTGAAAATTGAACTGGAGAGCATAACTTATTAGGCAACAGAATGTGGGCAGAGATGATTAAGGAGTACAGAATGCTCTATAAAGTTTATGGTAAAGGTCCCTAGATTGTAAGCTCTTAACAGCAGTTATAGCTATTCCTGCGTTTATTCCTGCGTTTAACTATTATCTCTAAATTCTGAGATGCTGAGGTCTTTGTATATAACCTGGTCATTCCCTGAAACTTTGAATATCTATCTATGTGACACCTGAGACTCAGAGTTCCAGTTCTGCAATTGTTAAAGTCAGCATTACCCTATACAGCAACTGTTAAAGAAGCTGAAAAAGAGATCAGACTTCAATTAGATATATGAATGAAGCTAGCTGATCTGGTTAGAACTAAGGTAAATCAAAATACAGGGTTAAGGATGATGTTAACTGTATTCTAAAACTTCAACTTCTGTGTGAGACCAAAAGAAGAGATATTTTTATTTGGTACAAAATTTATATTTTTTTGTAGCACACTAATTTTACCTGTTTGCTTGTTTATTCAAACCTCATAATTACATAGAACCTTAAATAGGAAATGAGATCTTGTTATTTTGACAGGTTAATGTAATAGCACAATACATCCCAGAGTAATTCGGGCATAAAATAAGAAAGTTTTGCTACGTCCCCAAAAGGACTGGGGAAAAATATGGAAATATTAAACTTCCCCACCTGGGGAATTCCTGATATTCTTGCAAGCAAAGGGACTACCAGTTAAGCCAAGCCCTCGATCTTGGGGATTGCACTTATAAAACTTATTTGTGCAAAGGAGAAGCAAAACCTACTTATAAATACACGTAAGAGTCACCCCTAGAGAACCTCTTTTGTTGCTCAGATGTGGCCTCACCCTTTGGCCAACTCTGCAAATAAACTCCCCTCTACCTAGGACCTGACTCCCAGGGATGGGCCCAGCCCTGGCATCATGGAAATGAGAAAGCTTCCTGACCAAAAGACAGAAAAGAAATGAAACAAAATAAAATTTCAGTGGCTAAGAAATTTCAGATAGACTTATGAGGCCATTCTGGAGTTTATTCTTATGCATTATATAGATATTCTTTTTTTGTTTCTAGTATATTAGAATAGCTAGAAGGAAACACCTGAAACTGTTGAACTTCAACCTAATAGCCTTGTTTCATGAGGATGATTGTATAACTTTATGGCTTTTACAGTGTAACTGTGTGATCATGAAAACCTTGTGGCTGACACTCCATTTATCCAGTGTATGGGCAGATGAGTCAGAAAATAAAGACAATATGTAAATAAATACTAGATAGGGGTATTTATAGGGGGTTTGTGATGTTTTGGGTGTTCTTTTTTATTTTTAATTTTTTTGGAGTAATGAAAATCTTCTAAAATAGATTGTGATTATGATTGCACAACTATATGATGATACCATGAGCCCTTGATTGTATACTTTGGATGATTATATGGTATGTGAATATATCTCAGTAAAATTGCATTAAAAAATCTATTTAATAGTAACATTTTCTGTAATTACAAAGGTAACACATTTTAATTGATGAAAATAATAATCACTTACAATCCTCTTGGTCCTTTCTTTAGTTTATTGTGTATTTAAAGTAATTTTCCTTATTGGTTCTCCATGGGCCTTCATGTACAAACCAGAGAAGAAAATACAGAGCTTGAGAGCTTGCTTTTGTGATTATAACACAAACTCAGAGCACCCCCACCACAAACTCCCCTTTTTTAGAATTGGTTGAGAATTGTCTGACCTCTGAATACCCCTGCTTAATGACCCTCCAGGGCTGCTTTAATTGTTTTATCCTGCTGTTCCAAACTTCACATAATTTTGTATGGCTAATTTTGCATGGGAAATGAAAGTGGGTAACACCACTGGCAGTGAGTGTTTGGGGACTCCTCAAATCTTTGTGTTGAATCAGTGATGTGCTTTTTAGTGTATCTCATTTAACTTCTCTGGAGAAGCTTTTTTTATCCTGAGATTGGAAACTTGGCTTCGCTCTTGTGTTACTAAACGTTTATGTCTCTATTGGAGAAAAGGGAACATTTATGACTGTGCCGCAGAAATGAGAACATGATTCTTTGAACAATATTTTTGGATCTGGAAGCTTGAAATGCTATAAAGTTGAGCATCAGACTTTATCTTCTTTTCTCTGATCCTAATTCACTGTGCTTTTTTATTCTGCAGACTTTAAAAAAATATATGAGTGGGTGAATTTTACCTAATTTAATTTTTTCTTCTTTATATACTTGTTGGAAAATACAGACAAAGTAGAGAAAGTTCAGAAATTATTATGGATAGTCCAGTACTAGGAAATACTCAGAAGATGAGAGATACAGTATATAAGAATTAGCAGGAAAAGAATAAGTAATGTGAAATTGGGAGAAAGTGTTAATATCATGAAGAAGTGTATTTCCCTTCTGCTTTTTTGAAGTATTTTCAATGGAAAAAGGGCTCCTGAAGATACAAATCTATTTGAAGTGGCAACTTGACCTAAAAAGAGAAAATTGGATGTCTCAGGAAATGTAATATGCAGCTTTTTCAAAACCTCAGTGATGTATTTCCCAAGACAAAGATGCTTGAATGTGAGACTAGGCAAAACAGACAAAAAATCCCAACTTCTTCTTCTCCTCTCCCTTCCTCCCCCTCCCCATTTGGTGTTTTTTTGTCTTCACACTGTCCCTCCATTCATACTCTTCAGAACATATGAGTACATATGGATATTGTCTGTGTATGGCTAAAACTGTATAAAACATATACAACTAATTAACACCTCAAGTTTCAAATATCTTTGTATGTGAAAACATTTAAAAAAAAAACCCACTCATTTTGTGGGTTTAAAACCCACTCATAATAAACTACATTTTCCTTTTTTTAAAAATGAAACTCTCCCATCCATTAAATAAGCATGGCCATTGCCTAGTAGTTTCAGGGGTCTGTGCAAAAACACTACTTATCCATCTGTGGTTGCCCTGAACATCGTTTCCATACTCTGCATTTTTCTTTTCCATACTCTGCATTTTTTTTTTTTGTCTGAACAATTCTTTCATTCCTGGTCTTTGATAACCTTGCCTTCTCTTTATCATGTAACTTTAATTACTAAGTATTGTCTTATCTTCTCTGTCAGCTGGTCATCTCCTCAAGGGCTGAATGCATGTTGCTTTTTGTTGTATGAAGAATGGTTCCTTTAATCTAGGAGTTATTCCTATTCAAGGTCCCAAGAAGCCACTGCTTTAAAACCACAAAATGTTAATATATCAAAAGGCATGATAAAAGTCACTCAAAACAAAACCTCAGACCAGAGAGCCATGATTCAGCTCAGTGAGGGAAGGGGGAAGAATCGGACCAGGGTGACCTCATGTTTGAAGTTCACACACAAAATAAGCTATTGGTATATAGAAAGGTGGAGGAGAACAAGTAAATTTACTCACCTTCTGTTTAATGGCATCACTGATGCCAAAGAGAGTTAGCTTCAGGCATGAAAGGGCAGAACAGATATTCATAGGAGTGAATTAAATTATCAGATGTCTCAGGAAGTTTAATAGTACTGTAGTTCTCTAAGGAGCTCTGATTTAAGAACCAAGGTGACTTTTTCACATAATTTTAAAGAAACTTGGTGGTGAGGTTGTTCCATCACTGTTGGTCATCTTTGAGGAGTTGTGAAAAATGAGACAGCATTAACAGCCTTGAGATGTCCGCATATTCATGGAAGAAGACGGATTCTATGAACTAGAGCTTTGGGAAAATGGTGTGACTTTCCCCCCATCATGCCCTTCACACCTCTCCCTCAGATGATTTGTGAGCAGTTGTTAGAAAGCGAACTAGCTAATAAGAAATTACTTCATCCCCAAATAACCTTTATTCCTTTTCCTGATCAAATTGGTAAGAGCAAAACACTCTAGATATAGTATATCTGCTTGTTTCTTAAATGGCAAATGTTCCCAATTGTGTTCTGATAGAAAAGAGTGTGATTAGATAGTTAGATGATAGGATGTTGGTGGTGGTGGTGGTGGATTCACAGCAGGCTGATTAACTCTACCCAAGAGTGGGAGAGTTTCTACTAGAAGCTTTTTAATAAACTCTTTAGATGTTAAGGGGTCAGCGCATTCATTCACAACTGAGCCTTTATTGTGTTCCTGGAATTGTGCAGTGTGGGAAGTGTCCAGCACTGTCCAGCAGTACAGGTAGGTCAGTGCAGTGGTCTAGGGCAAAGAGCTTGAGGCTTGACTGAGAGAGTTGTCATGGGAGCAAGGATGGGTTTGGAGAGCATAAAAGGGAAAAGAGAGAGAGAGAGACAGAGGGAGGGGAGAGGAGGACATGATAATTAAGAAGACCAGGTCCCCAAAGAGGTGGGTGGGATGTGGGGGTCAAGAGTGCAGTGCCAAAGAGTATACAGTGCTGTTCACTGTTTTCGTTTGTGCCTTGGATGAGAACACATAGAAGGATGGGGCGGCCAGTTCCTGCCATAGACAGGACTGGAATTTAGAGTGCTGCATGTGTAGAGTCCGTGGAATTATAGGGCCCTTGAGAAAGACTCAGGGGTTTTAGTTGTCAGCAAGATCAGTAGGAGTTTACAATGTTTTGTTACAATTACAATTTAATACATACTTTGGTCACATTAGTCAAAATTCAGTTTCCAGAAAGAGGCAGGGTGCTATCCCAGGACCTCATCTGGTAGTGTGTACACCATGGAAACCACAATTTACAAGAGATTAATCAGCTGAGACTTATCAAGAAGCTTGCAACTAAGACTGAGGTGTTCAAAATGGTTGAACATTTTTGATTGTTCATAGTAAAAAGGAGACTTCAGTGTTGGAGAGACCAGTCAATGGAAGAGAGGCTATGAGAAGCTGGTATAGGAACCTCTAGGCTTAACAAAGTGGTTCTCTGCCCTGATTGCACATTTGCATTTTAAAAGTACAGATTCAAGGGTCCCACCCAGGACCAGTTAAATTAGGGATAAGGCCAGCTGTTGGTATGTTTTAAAATTCCCCAAGGTTTCTAACACACAGCCAGGTTTGGGAAGCTCTACCTAAATTCTCTGAACAGCTGTAAAGGCTGACCCCATTCCTCTCTCCTTTCAGCAGCAGCTAAAACTTGATGTCCCTGTGCCACTTGCTTCCAAGAGACTATTGGGGTGGAATCTCCTCTGTATCACTTCACTATTTGTCCTAAGTGGTCCTCAAGGAATGAAACTCCCTGGTCATCTACTTTCTCTTGAACCTCATCCCATGTTTCTCAGTGTATCTCCTATAGTCCCTTCCCCCATCCTTGAGGTTCTTACCCTTGTCTTCCAAATCTCAAAAGTCATTCCCCGATCAGAAAATTCCTGTATAGTCTCTACCTCTTTTCTGAGTGGTTTGTTAACTGATGCCTTAACAGCAAATTGACTCTCCCCTGAGGTTCTGTCTCCCTCGTGCCATCCTCCAAATCACTCACCTTTATCTGCATGGCTTAGATTTCCATACTGAGATCCAGACCCATACATAAGTACTAATGTGTCCTTTAAGGTCTCTATTTGGATATCTCAGACTGCCCAGAGTAAGTTCCTCCAACACAGGGCTCTTGGGACTCTGTCTAAAACTCTCTCTTCTTTAATTGTCCTCAATTCAATAAATGGCACCTCTGTTTACACAGATGCTCAAGTCAGAACATTTGGAGTTCTCCTTTATTCCTTTCCTCACTCCCGATCCAATTTGTCCCAAATGCCTGTTGATTCTGTCTTCAGAATATTATTTCCCTTTTTCCCAACACCATCTTTCCATAGGACCTCTGTGTCAGCTTCCTTTTCTCCTTCTCTACTCCCTTCCAGCCCAGTCTCCACACCATGGTGAGGGAACTGCAGACACATACTTTGAAGCTTGTCATTTCCTTTCTTAAGATTTGAGAGTGCGTTCCTATCAATCCCTTCTGTGGCCCATAGGATCTCCTGAATAAGGCCACTATCTCTCCAGCCCTGTTGCAAAATCCCTCTCCCACAAGCTCCAGTCACACTTTCTTTCTTATATTTTTGTTTAACACATTACATTTTCTGCCCCTGAGCTTTTGTAAGATTGTTCCATCTGCTTGGAATATTCTTAGCTGACTCTTTTATCTTTCTTGTTTCAGCTTAAATGTCACTTTTTCAGAGATTCCTGCCCTAACTGTCTAATATAAAAATAGATACTTTATCTCTTTGTTGGCACTCTGTGATTTTCCTTCATCACAATTATCCCAATTCATATTGGGTGGTTGTTTTTTTTATCCAAAGAATACTACAGAAAGTAAAGACTGTAGTAGAGAGAATAGTTATTATAAACCCCCATATACCCATCCCCCAGCTTCAAGATATTGCCAACCCATGTCTAATCTTGTTTCATCTGTACTATTTCCTTTTACCCCTCCCACCTCCAACCCCACACAATTGTTTTAAAACAAACCCCAAAGACCATATTATTTCATGGTACATTTATGCTTTAAAAGATACTCTTGTTTTAAAAAGCACAACTGCTGTACAGTGATCACATCTAAAAACTGTCTATTGATAGTTCCTTAATATCATCAAATATCCAATCAGTGTTAAAATACAATTTGACTCAAAATAAAATTGGGTTCATGCATTGCAATTAGTTGCAGTTAGTTGATGTGTGACTCTGTTAATCTGTAGGTACTCCTACTTTATCTTTCATTTTTGTCTCTTGAAATGTATTTATTGAAAACACAGGTTCATTTGTCCTGTAGGGTTTCTTGTAGTCTGGATTTTTTAATTGTATCCCAGTGTTGTTATTTAACTTGTTTCCTTATCTCCTTTAAATAAGCTGTTAGATTTAGATTTGGTCAGATTTGAGTTAGACTTATTCCATAGAGGGTGATGAATACTTCCACCAGGAGGCAAATAATATCTAGTAGGCTCCTGGGATTTATCAACCATTGATAATTCATTAAATGATTATGGAAAAATGGTGATATTCAAATTTAGTCATTCCTTCTTCATTTGTTACTTGCAGTGTGTCTATATAAAGAGAAACTTCCCATGTCAGCTATTTGGTTGCACTGGGGTTCAGTTTTGTAGGAAAAGGGAGGGTATACTTGATTTATTCTCTTTATTTAAAATTTTTTAAAATAGCGATGTGGTTCCAAAACATCCTTCAAATATGACCAGTGAGTTTTTTATTATCATTGTAAATTTTTGAATATAAACATTTAATATCTTTCATTATCTTTGAGAAGTGGAGCCTCCTGATCGCTTTTGACATTCCAGTTGTCTTTGTACTTACGTGTTTCATGTCCGTCTCCTCATCTAGCCTTTCGGCTCCTTAATTAGAGGCAACACACTAGGTCTGTGGTGTTTATCCTTTATCCCAAGCACAGAATCAGGCATATTATAGTCTCTCAATTAATATTTGTTATGTGAGGAATGGTGTCTTAAAAGTTAACTGAAGGGCTGCCTTGTGGAAGAGGATTTAGTTTAGACTTTGTGGAGTCAGAACTTAAAAAGTAGAAGTTACAGGAAGCAAATCTGGGCTTACCAGCAGGAAGAACTAAATACATTTGCAGGTTGAAAAGGAGTTTCAGTTCCACCGTTAACTTTTGAGGGACTGCTTTGTTCCAGGCAGTAAGAGTAGAAAGATAATTGATAGATAATCATCCAGGGATGATCTTTTTCTCTACTCAGAAGACTACTGAGGTTACTTCTCCTTCCAAGTTAATAAGACTCTAAAGTCATTTGTTGACAGATTTCATTTTGGGGGTGAAACATTGGATGTTTTAAAATAGTTGGGACATACATAATCCCATTATATTTTCTCCCGTGAGCATCATATGTAACTCTAATTTTATGTTTCAAAGCACTGTGAGTTTTCACATTCAATAAAACATTGGTAATAATGAATTATGCTTTAGTAGCAATTGTTTGTTTGTACTTTATAGGTAGTAATTGTTGACTGAATATGACTTTTTCTTCATGTAATTACATTGCATTAAATCTTTATACAATGGCTGCTAGGCTATTCCTTGACTAATCTTTGGGTATCATTTAAAAAAAAGGAGAGAAATTAATTGAACAGAAATGAACCATTAGCCTTCCTCTATTCCCCTCTTTATATTATTTTAATAAAGAGTAGAACAAGATATAATTACTGACAGATTACCTTAAAATTCTAACTTTTTTTCAGAATAAAATATACTGGATAGCACTTTCATGATATTCCAGAATAGCAAAAGTTGAATAGTATTCATATGAGTTCTCATTTAACACTGAATAATATAAAAATGTTGAATCCAGATAGAACCAGCAATACCATGAATATTTAGTTGTGTTCAGTTTTTGAAATGTGTATGTAACATAGTTTAATGCATAAAGCATATGTATTATATGCATAGCATTTTAACTAGTATTTTAAGAGGGAATTAATGACAAGTATTATTGGTATAAGTTTTCAAATATTTAAAATAAATTAGCCAAAAATATATAAATCCATCCCAAATTATTATCCTTCCTATACTCCAACTTGCATTGTTACTTCTTCCCCTAGTATCTGTATTTCCTTCTTTTGCTTCTATACCTATACAGCAAGGAAGCAAAAGCATTGTATCTGCCTTCACTTGGTATTATTTTCCTTAGCAGTTTCTCCTGAGACAAAGTCATAGTGGAATAGAGAGGCAGAATATATTAAATTTCCCAGAGTATATTAGATTTCTTTTAGGTGTATTGCTTTAATTTCCTTTATATCCTCTAGATATAATTTCTTTCTAGGTGTTAGCACATGGATGCTATTTCCAAAGATGACCTAGATAATATTTATAATTTTGTTTTATTGTACTAACTTATCCTATTAATTTGATGTAACTAATGAAATAGAAAACCTTTAGGCTTTCCTTTGAGAATTTTTAGCTTGTTAGGGAATTCACATTGAGCATGGCCCTTTGAAAGTGTCGAGAATTTACCCTGAGCTATCTGGGAAGTTTTCCTTTACTGGTTTCACAAAATGTTTAATGAACAGATGAACAAATGGGTAAAAAAAATGAATAGGTTGTTCTCCTTACTCAAATCTCCTAGATCTTTCTTCACTCTCACAAGAGAATATTATATTTACAGATTTAGGGCACCTAGAGTTGTGGACAGAGTCCTTGAAGTTGGCATGACTTGGCTTTGTGGTTAGAATGAATTTAAAAAGCTGGAGCCCATTTCAGCATGCCTCTGCCCAGGCACCCAGCATCCCTGTGTCTCTGTGCTGGGATGGTTCCACACAGGGCATGCCCCTGGCTCTTTCTCATGCTGCACTTGACAGGTGTCTGCATGGTGGGCCTCCCAGTGAGGCCAAGGCCGTTTTTCAAGACAGGCACGACAGTTGTTGGAAGAATGAAAGAATAGTGAAGAATTCCTGAAATAAAACAGCTCCCTATGCAGCTTTGAGCAACTTGAGGCCGATTTAGGACTATCTCCAGTAGAAGGTTCTGTAGTAATATTATTGCAATTTAAAGCATTTGTTCACCACGTTATTTACCTGAATTAATGTCTCCATAGGCAATCAAGCTTTGATTGCCTTCTATTCATTAACATCTGATTTAATTAATAAGACTTATTCAAGAGGACTCTTCCATGTTTTCCTGTAAACAGCTCTAGTTTATTGATTCAACTTGTAATTATTTTAAGTTAAATCAATGTTTGAATTATATGTTTTGAACCTCTATAAAATAACTTACTACCCAAGGTAATTAGAAAATACAATCTTCATTTTGTTTTATATATAATAATGGGTTTCCTCCTTGATACTTTTAAATATTGACATTTTGTCAATGAGTCAGTAGCTTGTTTCAAGTATTTCAATCCATACTGAAGTTTTAAAAAATATATTCACCAAGGGAGTACATCAGAAAATTTTATAATTTTTTTTCCAAAGGCACCTTTTCTGAAGCTGAAGCCAGTGACTTAACATTTTTACTTGGCTTTAAGGAATTCAGTAGTGGATGAGTGTCAAAACGTGTAGAGAAAACTAATTAAGAAAGGAAAAAGTTACAATGACTTTGGTTAAAAGAGCAATTTGATAATCAATATGATCCTTAATGGGAAACCAATGGAGCAACTGGAGAAGAGGGAGGTACTGATTAGTGGTCTGTGCTCAGATTATTAAATGGTAGTGAGAGTCTCGAAGCATGTCTTTTGGATACAAAAAGAGTAGGTAAGAAAACATTCTGTAAATTCTACAACTTGAAATCAATAGAAACAAGAATATATCTGTATGCATTCTAAATAAAGAGACTGCACCTTTAATTTGAAAAAAGAAAAGTAAGCAATATTTACCCCAGACTAAAAAAAGATACTAAAAACTTCAAAAAAATTTTGGAAACTAATTTGTATAATTCTTTCTTGACATATCTTACAGATATGAGGAGAGAGCTGTTAGTGACTTAACAGTATCGATAGTCATTCAATAAAATAGATTGAGGGGCTATACTATGCCAGGCAAGTTCTAGGCACTGGCATATATCAATGAACAAAACAAAAATTCCCTTCCCTCCTGGTGGTTATATTCTGGCAATTTTAAGGCAATTCTTAGTTTCATATGACAAAATACATAAAATCTGAATGCCATTTGCTTGTGTGATTATTGTAAATGTTACTAAAATTATTATGCAAATTACTATAAATTTAGAAATTAACACTTGGAGGTTTGATTCATAAAGAATTACACTTCAGAATCAGAATTCTGTGAAACTAGATAACGTTCTTATAAGCAGTTACCATACAAAATAGGTTTGTTGAAAAATTTTTCACCATAAAAATAATGCAAATTAGATTGTCCGTGAATTAACTTAGAGGGCTTCCATCTTTAGTTGTATTTAAAGAATGGTGGTTCAATGAATAGTTTGTCTCCAGTGTATTACAGGACAATTACAGTGTCATGGTCTGAGGGTGTATAATCTTCAGAAACATGAGGTCCCTGTGTTCCAGAATTCAGTTCAGGGTATATAAAAGTTAACCACCATAAGGGAGATGGAAAAGCTTTGTGGGAAGAAGGGTCTGTGTGTGTGTGTGTGTGTGTGTGCGTGTTTATGGATGAGGGAAATATCTGTAACTTGTGGTGAAAATTCCAGTCAGTTCTTGGAATCAGCAACTGCCTCCTTGGGGAGCCTGTGATGAGCTCAACTGGCCTGAGAAAAAAGTGTGCAGATGTCAGCACTGACTACATCTCAGCCTCCAGCACTGCCAAAGGCTTCCCTCCATCCTAAAGGACAAAGGTGCAGTCTCCAGCTGTGCCTGGGTACACAGAGCATAATCGTGATTAGAAAAATCAAGACAATGAATTCAAGAGAGCATAGTTGCAGAGGCAAAAGCCAGCAGGCCTGTGTTCCCAACTGAAACAGAAGGAAAAATAATAAAAGCAACACAACTCCTAATCTTGAGAAAGATGGCACATTGTAGAACCTCCTAATCAGATGATCTTTATGTGATTACTATAACCAGTTACATATTTGAACAATCAGTTCAATGAGGAATGTCACTAGGATGGCTTGGCTGTGATAAATGCCTGTTGGGTTTTGTGACTGTTGTAGTTCTGGGGCAGAAACAGTCCAACTAGATGTAGTTTTTAAAAGAAACTTTAAAAATCTTTTTGCAACCTCAGGCAATAGATTTTCTGGGACACCTGAGTTCTCCTTGCTGGTCCCTTAACTGCTACAGGCCTTTGATTGCAATTAAATTGCAACAGGAAACCATTTTTGACCCATCAGATTGGTGAAATCAAATGTTGATAACATGCAGTATAGATGAAGGAAGAACAGGCACTCTCATTGTTTAGAAATATAAATCGTGAGGTAGGGCAATTTGTCAGTATTCATCAAAATTTGAAGTGCACACCCCTTTTGACTTTGAAATTCCAGTTGTAGGAATTTTTTATGTGGATTAAATGACAGGTACAACAATATTTGTTGAAAAATTGTAGTAGCAGAAAATGGGGAACAAGCTCAATGCCCATCAGTAAAGGAGTAGGGCTGGTTAAATTAAGTACATGTCACCCAACAAAGGAATACTGTGTGATCTTTCAAAAGTAAGAGGTGTTTTTCTATGAATTTATAAGGAAGAGTCAATAAAATATATGAAGTGGTAAAAACAGCACAATTGTTGTGTGTAGATATACCTGCATGTGCACACACACACACACACACACACACACACACACACACATTGTGTATATCTGGATGTATTTACAAATAAGCATAAGTTGTGATCTTGGAAGACTGAAGCTGGGTGGCTGGAGGAGGGTGTGAGAGGGAGTTTTTCTTTTTCCTTTTTTTAACTTTTTTCGTTGTATAGTATAACATATATACAAAGCAAAGAAATAAAAAAGCAATAGGTTTCAAAGCGCTCTTCAATAAGTGGTTACAGGATAGATCCCAGAGTTTGTCATGGCCTACCATATGATCCTCTCATGTTTTTCCTTCTAGCTGCTCCAGAATATAGGAAGCTAGAAGGCTTAAATACTTTTTTATCATCACAACTGACTTTTTTTTCCTTCTTTTTTTGTGAACAATAACATATATACAAAAAAGCTATAAATTTCCAAGCACAGCACCACAATAACTGTAGAATATATTTCAGACTTTGACATGGGTTACAGTTTCATAATTGTAGGTTTTTACTTCTAGCTGCTCTAAAATACTAGATACTAAAAGAGATATCAATTTAACGATTCAGCATTCATATTTGTTTGTTAAATCCTATCTTCTATGTATAATTCCATCATCACCTTTGATCTTTCTGTCCCTCTTTTTTTTTTGGCATGGGCAGGCACTGGGAATTTAACCCGGGTCTCAGGCATGGCAGGCAAGAACTCTACCTGCTGAGCCACTGTGGCCCACCCTCTATCCCTCTCTTTAAGGGCGTTTGGGCTATGACCATTCTAACTTTTTCATGTTGGAAGGGTCTGTCACTAATATGGGGTAGGAAGATGGAACTATCTGATGTTCTGGAGAAGCTGGGCTAGGTTTCAGGACTTATCTGGACCAGGGACCCATCTGGAGGTTGCAGGTTTCTGGAAAGTTACTCTAGTGCATGGAACCCTTGTGGAATCTTATTTATTGCCCTAGGTGTTCTTTACGATTTGCTGGAATGGTCCTGGTTGGGGGTTGGCAGGTTATGATAGGTAGCAGTGTGTAACTGAAGCTTGCGTAAACAACCTCCAGACTAGCCTCTCTACTCTATTTGAACTCTCTCTGCCACTGATAATTAGTTACACTTTTTCTTATTTCACGCTTTTGGTCAGGGGAGTTTTTCTTTTTATCATATACCTTATTATACATTTTACACTTTTAAGGTATACTTGTTTTATCTATTTTCATTAAACAAACCAACCAAATAAAGTGTTGCTGGTCCTAGTAGAGTTAGAAAATAAATTACTCAATGAGAAGACTTATATAGATAGTCATATATTTGATTGTTAACAGAACTGACCCTGGATGAAAAGTTATCTGCATAATACAATACTACTTTTAATTAGAGCTGATATACATTTAGAGTTTGCCTGGAAGAACCATCTGCTTTGGATAGTTCATGTGTAATCTTGTAATGGTAAAATATTCATAACTTTTATTTTGATGGTATACCATAATATATCACCCAAACCAACCAAAACTAATTTTAGTTGGCTTAGTGAAAGAGAGAGAGACAAAGTGAGAGAGAGGGAGGGAGAGATTTAAATGTCAAGTTTCTGTCCTTGGGAACAGACTTTAAAGTCAGGAAGATGAAGATTTTTTGGGAAAAGCAACAAAGAGCTATTGGAGAATCAAAGGGAGAGAGTTATTTTGAATGCTTGATTTTTAATTATTTGAGAATAATTGATGAAGCACGGTGATTTTGTTAAGCTCTAGTTTCATTCCAGGAAGGACACAGAATGAATCAGAGAATTTCAGTTAAATCTTGTACTATGAAAATGCAAATATTTAAAATGTAAATATTTAAAGCATGAATATTTATGGTGATGATATAGAATTCCCAGCCTTACTAAAATTAATCTTGTTATAGTGGAATAATTGAGTCATTGACATTTTCAGTGCAAAAGTGCATAAAATGTAAGTTGTAAGGAAGAAAATTCCATTGTGGTGGAAACATGGCTCTACTTCTCATCTTTTTGTTTGTTTCCTCCAGGGTAAATGGAAAATTGGTGGCACTGAAAGTGATCAGGCTGCAGGAAGAAGAAGGTACACCTTTCACAGCTATCAGGGAAGGTAGGCACTTACTCTTGTTATCTTTGTGTTTGTGGTTTTGTGATTTTTTTGTCTTTCCGGTTTTGAACATAGCTGTTTAAACATTATACACCTCTGATTATGCCGGGTTGTTAAATTGCCTGGTTATACCCATTATTAGAATGTGTAAACTGAAATTTAAATATCAGTAGACAACTACTTGAGGAATTTTGTAGATCTGATTTTATTTGCAGAGCTCCTAACGTTACTCTGTATTCATGACTTCTAAGGAAGGTCCTTAAAATTAGGGTGGGGGGGAGGATCATGCTATCTTATTAATAATTTTTATTTCTTCTTTCTTGATTTATTAATTCCTTCCTTTCACTGTATTTTTCTATTAATTTTTCTTAATTGTTGATTTATAAATACTCTATGTTAAAATCTTGTATGTTGTAATATTTTCTTGCATTCCATCAGTTTTATAAAATTTGCCTTTATAATGTAGGAGTTTTGTTTTTTTTTAACTTCTTTAATTGTATAGTTTATAGTATAACATATATACAAAGCAAAGAAATAAAAAAGCAATGGGTTTCAAAGCACTCTTCAATAAGTGGTTACAGGATAGATCCCAGAGTTTGTCATGGGCTACCATATGATCCTCTCATATTTTTCTTTCTAGCTGCTCCAGAATATAGGAAGCTAGAAGGTTTAAATACTTTTTTATCATCACAACTGACTTTTTTTTTCTTCTTTTTTTGTGAACAATAACATATATACAAAAAAGCTATAAATTTCTAAGCACAGCACCACAATAACTGTAGAACATATTTCAGAATTTGACATGGGTTACAGTTTCATAATTTTAGGTTTTTACATCTGGCTGCTCTAAAATACTAGATACTAAAAGAGATATCAATTTAATGATTCAGCATTTATATTTGTTTGTTAAATCCTATCTTCTATGTATAATTCCACCATCACCTTTCATTTTTCCATACATCTCATTGGGGTTGTTTGGGCTATGGCAATTCTAAATTTTTGATACTGGAAGGGTCTGTCACTAATATGGGGTAAGGAGATGGAACTATCTGATGTTCTGGAGAGGTTGGGCTAGGTTTCAGGACTTACCTGGACCAGGGACCCATCTGGAGGTTGTAGGTTTCTGGAAAGTTACTCTAGTGCATGGAACCCCTTGTGGAATCTTATATATTGCCCTAGGTGTTCTTTAGGATTGGCTGAAATGGTCCTGGTTGTGGTTTGGCAGGTTATGATAGGTAGCATGGTCTAACTGAAGCTTGTGTGAGTGCAACCTCCAGAGTAGCCTCTTGACTCAGTTTGAATTCTCTCTACTTTGTTAATTATGCTTGTTTTCCCCCATTTGGTCAGGATATAATTGTTTAGTGTAGGAGTTTTTTTTTTTTATGTGTTTTTACTTTTTATAAAATAAAGTTGCTTTATCTTTCTATGTATTACTTCTTGCATAGAAAAGTTTGTTTACTCCAAGAGAATCATATATTTTCTGTTATTAGAGGGAACTTGCTAATAGGCATTTTGGAAGTTTTGAGATTAGTTGCTTTTTTCCTATGACATATTTAAAAGTACAAATTATCTTGATATAAGATAAGTTTAATTTTTTTGTATTGAGGAAATAAGATACTTGTTCTTCTGATCTATAATAAGATAAATATCAGTGTTGAGGATCTAAGTGTAAGGTCTCCAGTTGTATTTATTTCCCACTACTATCATTTTGATTTATACTTATTTTCTAGAAATCTGCTTTCTATTTCCATTTTCTTACTTCTCATTCTGCTTTTCATCCCAGTTCAGTTTGGTTTCTATCATTCTTATTTAGCTGAAACTGTTGTCATCAAATTCACCAATGTTAAGCTGAAAACAGAATGAAACAAACTTAAAAATCAAAACGCAGAAGAAGTTTACTGAGTTAAGGTGGCATTAATATGGAGTGGCACCTAAAGGAAGTTTCTGCTCAAAAGACTGGGTTTGAGGAGGCAGCTTATATGGCTTCTTGAGACAAAGGGAGGGGAATGTGGGTGTGCTGTAGGGGATGTGAGGTACAAGGGAGACGTGATCTTGTGAGCTGCAAGGGAGGCATGAGTTGCTTGGAACAGAACATCCTTGGTTCACAGTCTGTTGATCAATGAACCACACAAGCAGAATGTTTGTAGCCATTTGGTGATGGTAAGCAGAATTGTTGGCATCAGCTTGACTTGTTTATCACTGTTTCTCTTTTCTAGCAGGGGCAGAGGTCTCTGTCAGCACTGCAAAGGATCATTGATATGTCAGCCTAACTCAGTTGCCTTCTGTTTCTTCTTTGTAGTTTTCAGGGGAAAATGAAATTCAAGCAACTCATGATGGTTAGTAAAGCTATAACCAATAACTTCTTTATGGCCAAAGCAAATAGGAATCTCTGTGTCTTTATTTTATTCAGCCTTTTAGCAGATTTCAAATGGTTGAAACATTCTCTTCTATGGCAGCAGATTTTCCAAGTAGGTAGGTTTTTGTCTTTCTCTTGTGCTGACTCCTTCTCTAAATTTTAAGGAGTATAGGCAGAGAACATCCTTCTTTTCTGTATCAGCACTCTTTCCTAGGTGATCCTATCCATTTCCATGAGTTTTAATAGCAGCTGTAAGCTATTGCACATATATCTTTTGGCTATGATCCTATTGTCCATCATCATGTGTTCATCTGCCTACTTGGTATCTCCTCTTGAATCTCACAGTATAGAAAGAGGATAATACATCACAACCAAGTGGAGTTTATTCCGGAAATACAAGGGTACTTCAACAGTCTGTAATCAATCAATGTATAATTGTCATCTCACCTTAAAACATCTGAAGTGGAACCCATGGTTCCCCAACAAACCAAACCATTTTCTTCCAGTGTTAGCAATGGCAGCACTCAGTGCCCTCCTTTCCCAAAGCTAGCCCGTGAGCAAGTCCTGTAGGTTACTTATTGAAAAAATATCTCAAGCTGTCACTTTCTTTCTTTTCACTGCACTCCCAGCCCAGGGTTCCATCAGTTCTTGCTTGGACTTCTGCAATAGCTTTTTAATTGCACTCCCCATTTCCCTTTCCTTCAGCCCCTCCTTTATGCTATAACAAGTAAAATAATTTTGAAAGCCTAAATCATATAATATTTACTCCCTTTATTTTAGAAGCCTCACTTTGAAGCTTTGTATGACCAGTTTTTCTCAGATATGCCATAGTATTTCTGATCTCAGGGATTTTATACATACTTCTCCTCTTGACTAGGATGACCTTCTCTGCCTCTTACATATGCCAGGTGCTAATTCAAATGACCTCTCTTCAGAGAAGTTTCCTTTGTGCATCCTGTCTAAAGTAGCAGCTAACCATCATCTTACTGTTCTTTACTTGCTATGCCAGCACCCTGTTTATTTTCTTTGTAGTCCTTACTGGAATCTGAATTAATTATTTTCTCTCCTTCCTATTAGTTATAATCTTAGTGAGATCAGGGACCTTGTCTGATTGTTCACTACTGCATCCTCAGCATCTAGCATGGTAATCACTATAATATTTGTTGGATGACTTACTGAAAATCATTGAGCCAGCTTTTATAATATGACAAGGTATTAGAAAGGGTCTTTGCCCTCAAGGAATCTGCCTTACATGAGGGAGACAGAACAAATAGATGATAAGTTGAGGAATAATACAAGGTGGTATATGAAGACCATTCCTAAAGATAGTAAGTTTTAATGAAATTCCTCCACTGGTGAAGGTAAGGTGCTACCTGGGGCTTGAATTAGTCATAAAAGAAACTGAGAAGAGTAGACTGAGGGAGAAGGTGCATTCCAAACAAGAATAGAAAAGGAACTGATTTTTCAGAGCTCACTGTCTTTGCCAGTTGTAGTGAATAGGAATAGTTTATACAGAAATTCTAAATTGGTGGGGATGGAAGGGTGGTGCCTTAGTTTGCTGGGATTGCTATGATAAATACCACAGGCTGGTTGGCTTAAACGACAGGAATTTATTATCTCACAATTTATAGGCTAGAAGTTCAGAATCAGAGTACCCACAGACTATCTCAGAGTCTGTATCATCTTGAGTTTGGCTTGCTGGTAATCCCTGGGGTTCCTTGCCTTGTAGATGCATTTCTTTCTCTGTGGCATGGTGATCTTACCCTCTTTCTTTGGCTTTTGCTTCTAAGTCCCATTTCCTTTGCTCATAAAGACTTTAAGCATATTGGATTAAGGCCCATCTGCATTCATTTTGGCCACTTCTTAAATAAAAAACATCTTCAAAGGTCTTTTTTACAAAGAGGTTCACACCCACAGGGTTGGGGGCTTAGGATTTGAGCATATTTTTATGGAGGGATACATGCATGATTCAATCCCCAACAGGAAGTGTGGTGACTACTCCACAGGAGATATTTTGTTATCTCCATCATTGTACAGAGCAACGAGCACTTATTTGTTGGGAACTGGGCATCGGACAGTACATGCGATCCTCTAGTACAGAATTCAGCAAACTACAGCTTGGGGCCCACTGCCTGTTTTTGTAAACACAGCCATGCCCATCATTTATAGATCACCTGTGGCTGCATTTGTTTTTATATGACCTAAAATATTTGCTCTTTGACCCTTTACAGAAAAATGTTTGTAACCCCCTGATGTAATACAATGAACAATTGCCTCACGTCCCACAGCATTTTGAAGTTCCTAAGGGACGTATATGCAGGTGAAAAACCTGCTTATATTTTTCTGAACCTATAACTCGATTATAGTACATTTAAATACAAAATTATGTTCCACAGGGATTTAAAATGTCCCAAATTTTCCAAGAACAATTGAGGGAGAATTGTACTTTGTTTTGCTTAAAATTTTACTAAAACTTGTCCACCTTTTGGAAAACCCATGTATGAATGGCGATACTGGTTGTGTTATTTAAGTCAGTTATGCAGTACCTTGGATCATTGTGTGTTTGTAGTGTTTGTCTTTACTCTGATTCTATATATAGATACAAGTACCTTTCTTTATGGTGACTTCCAGGTTACTGACTACTTCTATATTAAAAGCCATTATTTTATTGTAAACTTCTTTCCTTTTATGTCTCTTTTGTATTGCAGTTACATATAGATGTAAATAAATAGTTATTTAAAATCATGTGTGTGCATTGGTCCTATTCTATATGAATTTCATTTCATAATAGCAAAGTCAGGTATATATCATTTTTATGTAGTAAGGGCATTTGGTCTGATGGAATTAAAAACCATTGGCTGACACATGAGATTTTGCTGGTTTGTCCAGAGTGATTCCCCAATGAATCCCAGAATGATTTGATCAGTGACTGCAAAAATATTTGCAAGCCCCCTTCAGGGAATGGTGAGAACGGGGAGAAATTCAACTTCCCCAAGTTGAATTCTTGATATTCTCACAAGCAGTGTGGACAACCAAAGCTATAGGCTGAGCCCCCAGTATTGGGGTTTGTTCATATGAAACTTAACCCCACAAAGGATAGGTCAAGTGTACTTAAAATTTAGGCCTAAGAGTCACCCCCAGGAGGGCCTCTTTTGTTGCTCTCCAGCCAACATGATGAGCAGTCTCACCACCTTCCCCCTCTCTGCGTGGGACATGACTCCCAGGGATGTGTACCTTCCTGGCAACGTGGGACAGAGATCCTGGAATGAGCTGAGACTCAGCATCAAGGGACTGAGAAAAACCCTAGAATGAGCTGAGAATTAACATCAAGGGATTGAGAGAACCTTCTCGACCAAA
>PVIY010015917.1:0-52831 GCA_004026745.1 Myrmecophaga tridactyla
CTCCTCCTCCTCTTCCTTTTTCTTCTTCTCCTTCTTCACCTTCTTCTTTCTCTTCCTTTTCCTCCTCCTCTTCCTCCTCCTCCTCCTCTTCTTCTTCTCTCTCATCTCTATCTAACTCTGTCTCTATCTCTGAGTGTATGTCTTTCTCTATCTTTATCTCTTTCTTCTACATACCATCATTCCAGGCTTTTTTGCCCTGACTCTCTAACCTTTAAATTATATTATGACATCAGGAGATGCCTTGAATTCCACACTTGCTTCATCATTTCTGTTCCACTCCAGATTTCTGTCCAGTTAGTGTCCCCTTGAGTTTTCCTAACTCCTCACCATCCCCACCTAGTTACACACAAGTAAGACACACCTAACCCACTGCTGCGCACCTGGCCCTGACACAGGAGTGAGGCCCCAGGCCAGACATGTCTTGGTGGAGCGCTGGAAAATGTTTAATCCTGGACCAACTCTTCCCTACCATATGCCATGCCTCCAGGCATCCAGCTAACACTGGGGCAAGACTGCTTTCCTATCCCCACCTGGAGAGTGGGCTGGAGGTGGGGTCTGCATCTGTCATTTCAAACACCATCAAGGAAGAAATGAGGTGCTTTTAGGGAAGATAGGGATTTTTAATGTCCACTGGTGAAGTGGAAGTCTCTCTTGACTCTATCCTCCCTTCTCGCCCCCACCCCCACCCCCACCCAATAGACCTTTTTTTAGCCACAGGACACTTCTCAACAATCCTGAATTGCACCAGGCTCTTGTGCCTCCCCATTGTTTGCATCTCTCTCCCCCTACCCCTGTTCCTTAACTGCTTAATGCTTATGTATCTTCCACGTCTCACCTTGGCCATCAAGTCTCCCAAAAAGCCTTCACCAAGTGATGCTCTGGCCACAGATGGGGTTTGAGCTCTCTGGCTTTTCCTCTCCACACCCCATCACACTGGACTAATTTTCTGTTCACTGGCCTGGGGGCTCCATGAGGCAAGGGCTATGCCAGCTTGCTCACTGTTGAATTATCAGCCTTTGGGGACAGTCAGCACGTAGTAGACACACAGTAAATAATTCTTGCGGTCACATTACAGTGGACTATTTTCCTTTCTATTTTTCCACATAATTGTAAGCTCCTTGAGAACAGGGGGCAATTATTTTTTACTTTTGAGTACCTAGAACTAAGGACAGAGCCTGACACAGGATAAGGAAAAGTCAGCACCCTGAGATGTTTAACCCAGAGAATAGGTGACTGTGGAAGGAAGTGGGGACCCACTCACTATCTTTAAATTCTGAACGACTATCAAATGGGTTAATACAGAGCTACTCAAAGCATGGTTCCTAGAACTTGGGAACCTGGTAGACATGTCAATTTCCAGGCCCCAGCCTAGACCTGTTGAATCAGAATCTCCAGGGGTGGGACCCAACCATCTGAGTTTTTAAAAGCCCTCCAGGGGATTCTAATGCGCATTCAATTGTGAGAATCCCTGGACTAATAATAAGATTATTCTGCATAAGAAGGAGGCAGTTTTCCATTTAATACACAGAACATTCCTTCATGAGTTAATCTCTGTAATGACAGACTACTCTACTAATTCCCCTGCAGTTCTATAGGTTACAGAAGAATCAGGGTAACCTCTCTTTCCCCCAGGGATTTAATGCCTTGATTCTTGTATTGTTGGTCCAGCCAGGAGATATAGATGGGGATAGAGAAAACCCTACTGGAATTCGGCACTAATTTCTGGTATGTGGGATTGGGAGCTGGGAGGGGTTGCTGGGGGAGGGGTGGCAATGTTCCTGGATAAACTAGTTGCTTATCTCACATGGCTAGAGGCTGGGGGTTGGAAGAAGGCAGTGGGGGAAGAGTGAGTAGGGCAGCACTATTTGTCTTTTTACTGAGAGAAAGGCTTTGTAGCTGTGGAAGGGATGTAAACTTGCAGTTGCAATAATAATAATAGCAAAAGCACTTTAACATTTATTCAGCATTTACAATGTGTCTGCAAGGATTTTCTCATTTAATTCTATGAAAATCACTATTATCTCAGAAAAGAAAGTGAAGTCAGAAAGAGACTAAATGGCTTCTCAAATGATCACACGGTTATTAAGTGATAAAGCTGGGATTTGAACCCACATTGTCTGACATCAGGGTTTGATTTCTTAACATCTACACTGCTACAACCTTCCTGGCAGTGAAGACCTTAAGAGACTAAATGTCAAAAAAATGTTCTCCCATCCATTGTAACAAATGTTACAATTATATTAACACAAATACAACGTGTTAATAAGGTGGTATATGGGAATCCTGTATTTTATGCATGATTGTTCTATAAGCACACAATTTCTCTAATGAAGAAAGAAAAACTTTAAAAAGAGGTTAAATGTCCAGAATCCAGAGAGTCTTTGGCTGGGGACCATGAGACACCCTGGCAATGGAGTTCAAGGGTGAGCTAGACTGTATTAGTCAGGATAGGCTGCAGTAACAAAACCTCCTGAAATTTCAGTGTCTTTAAACAGTCAATATTTATTTCCTGCTTCCACAAAATCCATCAAAGATACTCTTAGTCTGCTTTACTGGGTAGCACTTCTCCAAGTTGAGTCAGACCCAGGTTCCTTCCACTAATGGGTCCACTCTACCCTGGAATTTTGGGTAATCATCTGCATTCTGCCAACTGACTGGAGAAGACTGAGAGCAACTGGGGGAATCTCACTGTGCTGGTTTGAAGCTATTATGTACCCCAGAAAAGCCATTCAATATTGTTGGGTGGGACCGTTTTTGTTTCCATGGAGATATGTCTCTGCCTATTCAAGGAGGGGTTGCTTACTAGAGCCCTTTAAGAGGAAACCATTTTGGACAAAACTTTAGAGCCACCAGAATGGACAGAGCACTGAGCAAGCTGTTGAAGATTCCTGGAGAGAAAGCTAGCAGACGTCTCCATGTGCCTTTGCAACTGAGAAAGAAACCCCAAACATCATCAGCGTTCTTGAACCAAGGTTTCTTTCCCTGGATGCCTTAGACTGAACATTTTTATAGCCTTGCTTCAATTTGGGCATTTTCACAGCCTTAGAACTGTAAACTTGCAACTTAATAAATTCCTCTTTTTAAAAAAGCCATTCCGTTTCTGGTATATCGCATTCTGGCAGCTTGCAAACTAGAACACTCACCAGTTATTTTAGGAGCCAACCTTCAGAGCCAGGTGAATGACCCCACATCAATGCAAAGGAGCTGGAAAAAAGTTCTCCCTGTGTTCTTGGGAAGAAAATTAAAGGATGGTGAACACCAGATTTATCTCTACCACAGGGACATTTTATTTCTTTTCATCCATGAATGGGGTGAACTTTCATCTCTAGACATGATCTCTAAACTCTTTTAATTGTTCTCCCCTAATAATAAAACAGTTAAGGCCTATACCCTAATAGATGCATATTTATACAGAAAACATATGCATGTACTTAAGCCAATCTATATTTGAGTGTTTGGTTGTGCTTGATTTCTTTATTTTTTTTAGACAAGGAAATAAATATAAAGAGAAGTTTCAATATTTTATGCTTCCACCCCAATAGATTGCCTTGGTATCTCTGGAATTTTCATTACTACACACCAGAGACCCCCTGCTCCATAGCTTTGAGAACTGCCTACAGAAGAAGTAGTTTTCTGCATCAAAAACAAACTTTTCTGGGCCATAGGGACTTCCCTGATAGGTTCCCAGCATGGTGAGGAGGAACGGGCAAAAAGCAGAGAGAACATGCTATGAACCATTCCCTGTCTCTACCTGTGGAGGACTGTATCCTGCTTCTCCCTCCTTGTGCTCAGGAAAAGTGGTTAGGGTCATTGATAACTCCTTTTTTATTCTATAGGCCGTGTACCCTAGATCTTCCATCCCTTTACTTTATTTTATTATTGGCATTTAAACAAGATTCCAGGATTTTAATTTAATAATAATTTTTATTACTGACATTTGTATTTTGGGGGAAAAATAACATGTACCTGATATTT
Source organism: Myrmecophaga tridactyla (assembly GCA_004026745.1). Classification (NCBI taxonomy): domain Eukaryota; kingdom Metazoa; phylum Chordata; class Mammalia; order Pilosa; family Myrmecophagidae; genus Myrmecophaga; species Myrmecophaga tridactyla. The sequence goes on from PVIY010015917.1 coordinate 3,976, forward strand.
TATGTAACAGTAACCATCTTTTTTTCTGTACAAAATAATTTAATGTGCCAACTCCATCAGATAAATTTGAGAAAGGACAGAATGAAACAATGCAGGAAAAAGCACTTCAAATCAGTTCTGAATCATCCAGAAGTTAAATCTGCTCTTAACGTCCTCCTCCTAAGTGGAGATATTTGATATTCAATACTTGATTGTTCATTTATGCAACACAGTTTTTTGAAATGGGGAAAACAGGGTTTCTAACTTCAACCCAGTATTTTTTTTATCAACTATTGAAATAAATGGTTACTCTAGCTGTCTTGAGATTTACTAACACATAGCAAATGCTAGAGCACTTAGGAAAATTTCAGAGATGGGAATATAAACCCTAACTATAATTATCTGTATTAATTGATCACAATAGTTAAGATTTCCTGAGTTGAGTATTAACAATATGTTCAGCATACCATTGACTATTTCACATGGATTATCTCATCTAATCCTCAAGAGAGCCTTAGAGAGAAGGAAATTGTCCCTATTTTATACAGGAAGAAACAGGTTTAGATGGGCTAATTGGAGACTCAGGTGGCAGACATGAAACAAGACACCTCCTATTAAGTGGGACTAGCTACTCACCAACTTGAAGGTTCTTTAGTTCCATGGACATGTGGCGAAGAGTTACAGTGACTGGGGTGGGAAAGGCAAGGACAACCAGCAGTCCAGGAGCACATGTGAAAGTCTGGATGCTGGCTTGATTCATTGCTGCACAGATGTTCCAGAGGCTCAGCGTAATGCAGTTTGAAATTTGAACAATTGTTAATATATGGCCTGTGCATTTGAGCTAGTATGAAATTTGAATAGACAAAAGTGAGAGCATAAGAGAACAATAATAGCGACAACTAACATTTATGGAGTGCTTACCATATGCCAACCCCTGCATGAATATACTATAATCCTTTGAGCGAGATATTAACTCCAGTTTTATAAAGGAGGAAACTGAGGCACAGATAAGGTTAACTGAAGCATGTAGGGTTTTACTAATGCCTTGCTACTCAAAGTATGAACCACTGACCAGTCTCACCCGATGTTGTTGGAAATGCCGACTCTCAGACTCCACCCATACCCATTGAATCAGAGTCTATTTTACCGAGATTCTCAGGAGCTTCATGCACACATTAGAGTTTGAGAAGAACTGGACTAAAGAGTGCAACCTGTGCTAAAGTGAGGCATCTGCTGAGCCATGTTTCTCCTCTATTTGTTCTAGAAGTGATGTTAGCCAAACCGAAAGGCAAAATGCTAGTTAGGGTGGTCAGATTTGCAATCATAGAAAAATCATGGTTCCAGAAGGAAAGAGCTCATGAATTTGGCATATTGAAATGTTTAATTGGCTTTCTCTTTCCCATGGTCCTAAAGTAACTGTAGTTAAGAATGAGACTCTAATATTCATTTGCCTCATTCTACTTCATATCTACTTTCATTCTATTCCAGATCACCCGCTTAGTGCAACAAAACATTAACCCATTTAAACTTCAGTTTCTTACATGTAAAATAGGAACAATATCCTTCTCTCTAGAGCTGTCATGAAGATTAAATGAGATAATCCATATGAAATACTCAGTCGTGTACCGAACACATATTTTTTGGTTTTTGTTTTGTTTTGTTTTTTAGGTGCATGGTCCGGGAATCAAACCCAGGTCTCCCACATGGAAGGTGAGCATTCTACACTGAACCACCCATTCACCCTGAACACATTTTTAATATTCAACTTAGGAAATCTTAACTATTACAAAGAATCAATATGGACAGTTCAGGTCAGGACTTATAAATCCTGACTCTAAAACTTGCCTAGAATTTGCTCTGCATAAGTAAATTTCAAGACAGAGTAACCAACTATTTCAATAGTTGTTTAAAAAAAAGGACTAGGTTGAAGTTAGAGATCCCATTTTCCCCATTTCAAAAAATTCTGTTGCATAAATTAACAACCAAATACTAAAAACCAAATATCTCCACCTTGGAAGAGGACGTTAAGAACAGCTCTAACTTCTGGATGATTCAGAACCAATTTGAATTGCTTTTCTCTGCATTGTTTCATTCTGTCCTTTCTCAAGTTTATCTGATAGAGTTGGTACATTAAATTATTTTGCATACAAAAAATAGTCACTGTTCCATAAAATACCAGGTATGTATGTTTTTTTCCAAAATACAAATGTCAATAATAAAATTAAGTAAAAGGGAAGGAAGATATAGGGTATACAGCCAATAATATTAAAAGGGAGTTATCAATGACCCTAAACACTTTTCCTTTTCTGTTAAAAATTACATGTACCACTGCATCCAGAGTCTTTTAAATTTATATGTGCATGTCTCAACAACAATTCATATATCCACTCCAGAATTATTTTACCTCATCAACATAATTCTTAAGCAAATTTTTGTTCACTTTGGTTCCCAGAAAAATCCACTCATAACATAAAGAAACAACTGATCTTTCATGGCCAACTATCTCCAGTTGGAACCTTAGTGTAGAAAGAATAGAGTCCTGGACCTGCCACTATTAACTCAAAGACCTCACATAATTCATTCAACCTCTGTGGACCTTGGATTCCACGTCTTTTAAATAAGTATTCAAAAATTGGCTCAACTTAATGAAATTGTTTCCTAAATTCTAGACTAGAAGCCTATAGAAGTTTTGGTCAACTAATATTTGTTTCACCTGTTTTGTTTTGGTCAAATGTGAAAAGGTAAAGGAAAATTTTCTTCTTTGCTCACATGGAACATAAAAAAAAAGAGGTTCATTAATTATCCTTTCCTAACCATTAAAAGCCTCAATTTTGTGCATGTTATGATTTGGAAAAAAAAAAGAGGCTTGGTATATAAGATGGAGGCACAGACACAAACATAAAAGCACTGAAATCACTGTCAAAAGGAATCTTGGTATTGGCACCAATAGTTGTGTGACCTTGTATAAGTCATGTACCCTCTCAAGACCTCAATTTCTTTGCCTATGAGATGGTGCTCTCCTTGGTCAGGCTTGAAAAAATTATCATCTCCCCATCCACAACAATGAATCCACTCACAAAAACAATGTGGGCTCAATCCTCACTCTGTCCACATCTTCATAACATGAGGCTACAGTGTCCTAGGGCAAGGTGATCCTTCACGATTCCAGAATGTACTAGTAATAGTGGCAGAGGAAATGTCACAAAAGAAACAAAAGGAAAAAGGCAGATGAGTCTCCAGGATGTCACACATACTACTGAAAATATTTGTGCCATGATTTGTTGTTTTTTTAAAGCACTTTTACAAACAATGTGTTCTCATATGCATCTCTGGGCGGGGGGGACAGCATGGTATTTACCACCATATCCTTTGCCTGGCATAGCCTGGGCCTGGCACATAGGCTGAGCACATGCTTATTGCAAAAATCAGTAAATGGGGGGTGGGGTGCAAGGGTAGTTCAGTGGTAGATTCTAACCTGCCATGTGGGAGACCCGGGTTCAATTCCTGGCCCATGAACTTTCCAAAACAACAACAAAAACAACAACAAAAATTCAACAAACGGTGTCACAATAACTGGATAGTCACATGGAAAAACAAATGAAATGTGCCCCCCATCATACAGCATACAAAAAAAAAAAACACAATAAATGAAAGCTTTCATTGCATGCAGTGAGTTAGGTGTGGTCATTTCCTCCATATCACAGATGAAAAAACTGAAATTCAGAAAAGGAGGTGATTGTCTAAGGTCACTTGGCTATTAAGAGATGAACTGTGATTTGATTACATCTCCTATCTCTAAAACTTGTGCTTGTCCCCTTTGTCATAATCAACAGCATGGTAGATTATAAGTAAATGGCTACAAATTAATTACACTCCATCCAATAAGAGGTCAACTCTTCCTCCACATCCCTGAATCTCAGACTTGGCCACTTGACTTGCCTTAGCCAATGTGACACTGGAAAATGTGATTATTAGCTAGGGTTATTTATAGAAACTGAATCAGCTGGAGAAATCTGTAAATATAAAATTTATAAAATTATCTCCCGTAACTGTGGGGTTGTAGAGTCCAAGGTCTGTAGGGCTGGCCACGAGTTGGTAGATCTAGTGAGGGTCTTCAATAAACTCTCAAGAGAAGCTGATTAGGCAACCATGGGCATGTAAGAGTCCAAGCTCTGTAGGGCAGGCCACAAGATGGCAGCTCCAATGAAGGTCTTCAACAAACTTTCAGGAAAGGTTGGTTGACTGAAACAGGAAGAGTGATTGTCTCTTCTGAGTCCTCCTTAAAAGCCTCCCAGTGATTAGATTAAGCATCGCTCATTGCAGAAGACATTCCCCTTAGCTGATTGCAAATACAATCAGCTGTGGATACTGCCAATGTGATCATGAGTGAAGTCTTTAAAATGTCCTCATAGCAACAGACAGGCCAACACTTTCCCGACCAGACAGCCAGGCACCATCACTCGGCCAAATTGACACATGAACTTGACCATGACAATGATGCAGGCAGAGGCTTGAAAAATCTTGTGCATTGATATTTGCTCTTTCTTGCTACTAGGAACTTTTCCACCAGCATGTGAAGAAGCCCAAACTGGCCTACTGGATGATGAGAGACCATGTGGAAAGAGAGACCCCAGCAATCCCAACTGTCCAAGCTGTCCCTACTGGGGCTCAACATTTGAGTGAGGCTATCTTAGACTTTCCAGTACTAGCTGGTCCAGCCCAGAGCAGAAGTCATAAATCTTTAGCAAATAAATGATTGCTGCTTTAAGCCACTAAGTTTTGGGCTGCTTTGTTATACACCAAAGGCTAACTAACAAACAATATCATTCCACAATCAGTACTTCTGATGTTATGTGGTTGAAACATCTGAAACTGAAACTGCCCTTCTTACTCACACAACCTTGAAAAGTCATTCCTCATGCAAACACATGTGCACAGAGTAGATCACACATAAATATACACAGATACTCATGTATCCTTAGACTTAACTAGCTTGGAGAAGTGGGGAAGGAGGCACTGGCTTTAATAAAGCTTTCTTTTAAGTACATGGATTGGCCTAAAGAAGAATAAAAAGGAGTCAAATATTCTTACCCAGGAAGTCTGGATCTCTGCACAAACCAAGTGACCATTATTAGACCCCAGGCTTTAGCACTAGGCCACGGTCTCACAGCACCCACAAACAGGCATAAAGGACACCACTCACCACCTGAGTAAGCCTGCAATGTATGTGCACATGGATGTCTACTCACTGGCCAACTGTAGATAGTTACTCAATATTCAAGGGTACAACCAAGAATGTCATCTCTTCCCAGCACCTGGTGTTGCTCAGATTGCCACCACCAGGTCTGGCCTGGATTTTCAAGGGGACATTGATGACTGCCAACTGGCAGGAGCCTGAACCTACAGCTGCTGTTGCTGTCATCTTCCCAGGATCTGCCACTCATGCCATTACTAAGCTCTGGTCATGGTCACAGAACATCCACATTTAACCAACCATGAGGAGCCTGTTAACTCACTCAGTGTGATGACAGTGGGGAATAACTTCACTTCAGGGTTGAAAAATTAAATACAATCAAAAGTGTTGAAGGCTACCGGAGGAGCTGATCTACAAAGAAATAACAAAGCCATATCAGGGCACTGAGAGCCCAAGAACCTCACACACGGTAAACACTCAATAGGTATATACTGAATGAATTTGTTGAATGAATGAATACAAAGCAACCCTGCCACAGAAACAGAGCTTCATGTCTGTCCTCAAGTCTTAAACAATATAAATGCACCTGGCTCTCCTAGGTGAAACCTGGCTTCCCTTCTAAGGCCAACTCTGACCCTCAGAGAGGCCACTCCAGGTCACATCTTCAATGTCAGCACAAAGGGTTTCTGATTACACTAGAAACTGATACATATGTAGGTCATCAGCTTTTTCTTCAAGTAACATTGGCCAAATGAGGTAAAATAAATTTGTTTTCTCCATCTCATCTAAATTGTTTGGCAGAAACAGCTTCTCATGCTAAGGCAGGAGTTAACTTACAATTCCCTGCCTCAAAATAAAGGTTGACTTGTGCATTTATTTATTTATGCCTCATCTCCCTGTACAAAAGGTTTAAGACAGTAATGGGAAAATATCAAATGCACTATTCTGTTTTCAAGCTAAAAAACATAGAGAAGAGGAAAACTATTTTTTATGCTCTCCTGGCAGCCTCCTTTGACTTACACTTGGCATTCTGAATAATGCACATGTATAAGAGATTGCAATGGTAGAAAGTTCATAGGGTGTCATCCCAGCCCGCACAAGGGGATGCGTTCCCCTAGGCAAATCAAAGCCAGGCCTCTGGCCAAATGAGGTCTTGAGATGGGAATGTCATTTCCAGAGAATGTGTGTTTTCTGGTTTTACAATACAATTTGGGAAAGTGAAAGATTGTGTCATTACAAATGCAATAGAGTTCATAGGAGGGGGCAAGGAACGAGGAAAGTGGAGTAGTATTTGCCAATTGCTCAAGCTCTAAGTTCCCACGTCTCTCTCCTTGTACAGTCTAGAGTCGTCATGGCCAGAATCTAAGGAAATATTTGTGCTCCCAATATTTTTGGTTCAACAATTTTAAATTTGTACGTTACCTACAACTCCACTGGAAGAAGGAGAGACAGGATAGTTGACCCCAGGCAGGCCCGATTATAAAACTCAGCTAAGCAGGTGGTTTAGTGGTAGAGTGCTCACCTTCCATGCGTGAGACCCAGGTTCAATTTCCGGACCATGCACCCTTCAAAAAAAAAGTCAGCTAAGGGAGGTTGTCTGGGGATTGAAAAGAATAAACTGGACTATAGCAATGACAGAGTGGAAGGGGAGTCAAAAGATACATGCAGACACTGAGCCTAGCAATGATGGTGGCTCAGCCAGGGACAAGTTCAGAATTCCAGACACAAACTGCCCCCAAGTGAGGCAGGTTTTGAATTTGGTTTACTTTTTCCTATTTTATGAAAAAAAAATTCTAACAGAGAAAATTGGAGGAATTTTACAGTGAACACCACATAGCCAACACCTAGATTCTACAATAAACACTTTGCTATGGTTGTTCTATTGCGTATTTCTTCCTGTATCCATCCATCTGTCCATTTTATATTTGCGTGTGTTTCAAAATGAGTGACAGACATCAGTTCACTTCCCCCTGCCCCCACATGTCTGTATTTATATCATTAGCTAAAGTCCAATATTTGTTTTCAGTTGCCTTTTTTTTCTTTTGAGGTTAAACTTACATACAAGGAAACACACACATCTTAAATGTAACATTTAATGAATTCTAAAAAGGGATAAAACTGTGCAACCCAAACCCCTATCAAGATAAAGAACATGATCATTGCCCAAAAAGTTTCCTCTTGTCCCTTTCCAGTAAATCCCTGCCCCTAATCCTCAGAGGTAATCATAATACAGAAAATTGTTCTGTATTTTTTCCACCATAGATTAATTCTGTCTATTCTAGAAAGTCACATAAATAGAATCATTTAATATCACTTGACATAACATTTTCACAATTCATTCATGCTGCTGTGTCTATCAGTAGCTTGTTCCTTTTTATTGCTGAGCAGTATTCCATTGTATGAATATATCACAATTTGTTTATCTATTCACCTGTTGATAGGCACTTCGGTTGTTTCCAATTTTGGGCTATTGTGAATAATTTTGAATTGATGGAAATATGTGAGTCAGCAGGTCTAAGTGGAACAGGGATCCTATGTCTTATTCTAATTTCAAGTATCATGAGGCTAAACTCCTCAAGTGGTTTACACTATCAAGTGGCAGAATTTAAGGTTGAAATCCCAAAACAACTTACAACAAAGTTAATATGACTCACATTCAACAATGTTGTCGTAGTTAGATTCAGTTGCCAACTTGGCCAGGTGAACGTACCTAGTTTTGTTGCTGCGGACATGAGCCAATGGTATGTGAACCTCATCTGTTGCTCATTACATCTGCAGTCGGCTAAGAAGCATGCCTGCTGTAATGTATGATGTTTGATTTAATTCGCTGGTGCTTAAATGAGAGAGCGCAAGGTAGCACAGCCTAAGCAGCTTGGCATTCCTCATCTCAGCACTCGCAGCTCAGCCCAGGCCCTTGGAGAGGAAGAAAGAAGTCACCCCGGGGAACGTTATTGGAACCCAGAGGCCTGAACAGAAGGCCAGCAGAGACCATCCTGTGCCTTCCCATGTAAGAAAGCACCTCAGTAGAAAGTTGGCTGCCTTTCCTTTGAAGAACTAACAAAATAAATCCCCTTTTATTAAAAGCCAATCCATCTCTGGTGTGTTGCATTCTGGCAGCTAGCAAACTAGTACGAATGTATATAAATTTTATTGCCTCATAAAGTAGGGGACAGAAATATGAAATAATTTATATAAATGGAAATAACTAGTATTATTTAATGTCACTTGGGATGGGAAGGGGTATGCAGTTGGAGGAGACTTCTTTCTGGTCTCTGAATCCTGTTCTCACCAGAAGAGATACCTAGAGCTTTATTTCTACTCCCTTTACCCAGATGGGTTTTAAGGGAGGAAGCAGCCCCACTTAAAATCAAGCCAAGACCCTGGAGTCCATGAGGTCCCAGTTCTCCAAATACTGGTAGAAGAAATTACTTCTGTCTTCTCAGAAAAAAAAATACACAAAATACCTTCATCTCCACACCTTCACCTTCTATTCTCTCCTCAACATACTGCAGTCCCACTGCCAATCTCAGCAGAGTGAAATAAGCAATGAGGTGAGCATTGAGAAGTTTCTACTACATTTGACATCCATTGTTGACGTTAGGTAGGACAGATTCAATAGGAATGGTGAGGGTGGGGAAGAGTTTAATACAGATAGAAATTGAGGAAACTGAGCTAAGGATAGGAAGAGAAGTTTCCAAGAAGAAGGTGCAGAAAAGAAAGTTTCTGGAAACAAGCTGCAACCATTTTAAAAGTTCATGTAAAGCCAACTCAACTTGGTTCTCAACTCAAGACTCAGGGCTGTTGTCTCTTTACTTCCCTCTGAGTAAGGCACCCTTCCCAGACACCTCTCAGTCTCAGAATGGCACTGCCCTTGTTTTATGCAGAAGCCTGGTATTGGAGTGTCCTCCTCTGGTCCTTGTCCCCAGCAGAGAAAAACACTGGCCTAGCTGGTTGTCAACACTTTGGCAAGCATTGTCTTTGCTCCTCTCAGGGCAATGATCCTCTGGCCTCTGGAAGTCTTCCTTTCTCTACTTACCCTATATGGCTGTGTTGTTTCAGTTGCCTAAAGAGAGTTCACTTTCCAATTGCAAAAGCTGCTTCTGGCCTCAAGCGAAGTTTGCCTTGTTGCTTTTTATTTTAAGCTACCAGCCAAAGCTTGCCAGCAGCCTGGGACTTTAATGGCAGCTGTGCTGTGTTCCCTAGAATCTATGACGCTTCCCTCAGCAACTTTTAATAGCATTATCCCTACCTACCCCCAATTCCATTTCTTCCCATTTAAAAACCAGGGCACCTTCTTGGGCCTCCTGCTCTATTGCACTTTCCAGGTAATGGGGGATATTTGAATCTCAGTTCATTTGGGAAAATGTGATTAGCACAACCTAAGCCCAATAAAAGATCATCTGCAGATCATCTCCCACCCATGTTCTCCCTGGGGACACATTCAAGTTTCCCCACCGCTGCCACATACAAATCCAATCCCCACCCCCATAGATGAGTAAAACTCTCACAGTCCCCAGATTACAGATGGACAATATCAAAATGCTTTAAACATGCTATGATAGTAACAGTTACAGTTTCTACTAGGGGAAGAAGATGGTAGATTTCTGGACAGGAACATCATTGTGAACATCAGCTATTAGACTCTGATGTAATAAGATGATGTCTTCATACAATACACGTGCGTCATTTGATTTGTCCACCTATTTGGTTTCAGAACATTAGTTTTTTGAGTTTCCGTGTGTGTTTGTTTTTAGTAGCTTTCTTTTCCCCTTGTGGCTGTTATCAGCTATCAGCTCTATGTGCTACTGTCATTGTACTTGTCTCGGGCACCACTGATCACCCCACCTTCTAATTAGTTGTTTCTAATGCAATGTGTTAGAAAAAGTATATAGGTTCTGACTCATGACAATATATAAGTGGACACATTGCCCAAAATTTCACAGAAGCTCAAAATATGTTGTAAAAATATTAAAAACTAAGTAAAGAAAAATGTCCTACAATATGAAAAATTGAGCATGTGTGAACAGGGAAGCCCCTTTCTTGCTGCAGCACATAGAAAGTCTGGATACAATATAGCACCCTCTCCCTTCCCCAACTTTATAAAAGCACAAAGCTTGGCTTGAAAGACTCCCAAATATCAGATGAGAAGAGGGAAATCAAAGCTAAAGCAGTAAATACCCACTGACGCCATGGTGTCCCGGAGGAGTTTCAGCCCAGATATAGGCTGCAAACACTGAGATGAGGGCTTTAACACCCTCCCATACAAAGGAACTGAGACCTCAGGCCCATGCAAAGTGAGAGGGCTTGAATCAAGCTACCTGCATAGAGCTTGGAGCCTCAGAAATCTTTCCTGGCCATTAAAAGCATACAGAATTACTCTGTGCACTGGCTCAATGAAACAATAAGAATGCTTACTGTCTGTTTTGGCCTTAAGCAGGTAAATAAAAAAGACACCAAGGAAAAATCAAGAATCGAGGCCTCTATTCATTGTAGATGAGAAGTCTGAGTTAACACTACCTGTGGATATAGAAATCCAAGGTGAGAAATTAACATAGAAACTGGTCCAGGGCCTTGAAAGCATTAGGGCCCTGGCAAAAAATAAATGTGAAATTACACTGAAGGCCATATAGAACCAACACTGAGGGAAATAAAAGCTAAAGATAAACTCACAATGAAAACTTACAAGCTATACAAGGAAATAAACTACCATAAGAGATAGTTCAGAAATATAACAATGTGGAAGAATCCAGTCCTACCACTGGAAATAATAGAAAAATCTGAAGAAAATAAAGATCATAAAAATGATTAAGTAGATAAAATGGGTAACATAATGAAATTAAGGGTTAATGAATAAAAACCTGATTTGAAAAATATATATAATAAAAAGCTGTTAGAATGAAAAATACAATAATGGAAATTTAAATTTAATAATTCAACAGCAAAACCTAATGAAAGCAACTTCTGTAAAGATGGGCAGGGGGAAGAAGCTAGGAGAAAAAAGGGAAAATAATGATGGACCTCGTGAAAAAAAGAGAATAGAACTTCCTCCACTACACTATAAGCTTGCAGAGTACAGGGTCCAGGAACCATTTCCTATTTGACCTTCCATACCCAGTATCTATCCAGCCAGTTCTTGGCAGAGAATGACCTCCAAAAATGCTTATTGAAAGAATGCAGTAACAAAGGAACAAGCTATAAGTAAAAGGATTAATAAATAGTAGCGGGTAGTCTTCCAGGCAGCATTCAGGACTAAAGTTTTTCTTTTCTCTCTTAAAGCCTAAGATGTCTACCAAGATTCATTCCATCTTAACAATGACAGATATTCATGGGCCAAGGCCATTTGTAGACATCAATACACAACAGATATTTTGTAGAAGGCCCCAGCTGAGTCGATTACCTTTGTAGAATGTGGCAGCACTGAAAGCTACACTCCAGCCTTGCATGGATTTAAGCAAGACTGCATGGGGACAGAAAGGGCTAGGGCAATGGAAACACATTCAGGGAAGTAGATGCAGAACAAAACAGAAGGCCTCTGGTCTGAATGTTGCACAGTTGCTAATGAGGGCCAGAAAGCATCCTAATCTCAATGGCTCGACTTGTGGTAAGGGTGTGACCAGTCCAGATTCTATCTGAATGGAACTGGTAGCACTTGAACGTTGAACCAAGAGGGCCTATCCTAGAGTCAGCCCAGTGATATATTTGCAGTTTCTTCATAGTTCCAATGGGAGGAAAGTAGCAATTAATACAAAAAACCTTCCCGCCATGAGAGCTTGAAATTGTTTTTGTGTCTCTGTTCCAAGAAACATTTCCTAAATTATATATGCTTCACTGCAAATTTAGGATCCAGTTGTTCTCAGTTCATCTTTTAGTTTGCTAGAAAATCCATTAGATATTTTCTAATTCTCTTCATATGATAATGCTCTCCCTACTTGTAGATTACTAGAGCTGAGGCAAGTAGTTACTGCAAGTGGAAGCCACAATAAATTTTTTGCCTTAGGCAAACACAAAACACACTTCTCCAGAGGTTAACACTTCAGGATAACAGTATCAGATGGCCCTATTTCTGTGCCTGTTGCAAACATTCTGGAAATGAAACATACGGATGACTTTTTGACCTTCAGGCCTTCCTTCTATAAAATTTGAATGAATGAAAGAGGTTCAGGGTACAGGCTTGGGTACCAGACTGACTAGGATTTGAAGCTGGGCAAGCTAAATGACCTTGATAAGTTTCATAACCTCTCTGAATTAATCAGAAAGTGGTGATGAAAGTATTATCAATTGAATTTGCCTAACTACAGACAATGCAGTTCCGTTGAACTGACCATCTGGGGCATCTGGGAAGACAAACTGAGATGATATATGTGATAATAAGCCTCTTTGGGGTTAAAGCATCATGAAGACCACTGAGTACACTCATCGTGGATTTTCAAAAATTACTAAGAATGCTGATGTCACTATAGTGCTCAACCATATAAAAAACACCTGAGGGAACCACACTGGCAAGGCAATGCTTGAGGGTTGGGAGAACCAAAAGCCCACAACAGAATTGCAGATTTTACAGCACATGCCCCATCCCTTACCACACCCCAGCAAAACAAGAGCAAAATCTAACCAAGATCCAATTCCTAATAGAAATGAGGGGATTTTCCACCTCACCTCTTGGCTTCTGCCTCCATAAGCCAAAGGAGTTTGGCTTGATGGTCTTGAAGACCTCTTATGAAGTTTAATGTCTGAAGCGAAAGTAGAAGCCCAAGTCTTGTTTTGCAACATGTCAGGCCAAATCAATGATGGAAAGGAATTTTCTAAAGGTGTGATCACAGGCAGAATGCTAATGCTTCAGAGTGAACTGAAAGGATTTTCTCTCCTTCCTCCACCCCCTTTAGTGGAGGACCAAAATTCCTGCGTATAAAGAGCTTTTAGGAGAAAAGAAATGTCAACTGGCATAGATTGCGTACTCTCAGAGGGGAAGAAGAGTCACCATTTTTCACAAGGAAGACAAGTTGTGCCTGACATACTGAAATAAGCAGACCTTTGGAAATGATTTTCACCATTTCTTGGTTGATGAGTGGTTTGGAGATTCCTGGTATTTCCCGTATAGGCCATTTTAGATTGTTTACCAGCCACCACCACTGACTCCCCACTTCCTGACAACAATACTGGAATAAAGCAGGTTTCTGATGAAATGAACCTCTCTCCCACTCCCTTGGTGCAAGAATTCCCTTATAAGTTAAACAGAGAATCGGCTCACCAGTGAATTCTAATGAGGTTGCCTGCTCAAGACTGCAAGCAAGGAAAATGTTTGCACACATTGTGCCAAGCAGTTGACCTTCCCATAGACGTCAGAACAACTTTCATTATGGCTGAGTTCACAGACAAACCCAGCAAGAAAAAACATTTGATGTAAGTTACCCTGTGTCCTAGGACTCCCACAAAACAAGGCCAATATAGAAGGACAATTCTAGGGAATTAATTGAGATTAATCATTAATCTGATGAAAACTCAGAGTTTAAACACTTGCATATACCCAAGTACTCTTTGGGTATCAGCCCTGAATTGAAATGAGAGACATTTAAACCTTTGAAAGCACTGGAGCACCTTTGGATAGCAGTCCCAAGGGCAACTAGATGAAGGTCAGTTTTGAAATTAGCTGAGAAAGCAGGAAAACCCTCCTGGAGAAACCCTAGACTGTCCTTGGCCAATGGTTTTGTCTCTTGAGAAAAGACAGGCAAACACCTGGCCTGTCCTTCTGAAACCAAGGTATAGGAAGGCTGTGGACGACCAGCAGTGTGAACCATGGGGATAAGTGTAAGGTTTAGGAGGCGAAAGAGAGAAGAGGCAGACCAAAAAACCTTAGAGTGAGCGAGTTAATTCCTGTGCTCCCAGGCAGAGTTCACAGAACTCAAGGTAGGGAGTTGTGAGCTCACTGCTGGGTCCTGGTGCGGGCGTTTTTTAAGCAAGGGGGTTAGGTGACGTCTAGAAGGGGTGGCACATTTTACACAGCTTGAGTCATGGTGACATTCCCTATTTCCCTGACCTAACAATAAGCATAGCACATCTTTCAAGGCATCGGTTTTGATGGCAGGCACTTTAAATATTGTTTATTTTTAATTTGTAAACAATTTTCCATGTTAAAATCAACCCAACTAGGTGTAATTAACATAAAACAAAATTTTCAATGTACAGTTTTAGTAAACAATATGCACACATATAAACACCACCACAATGAAGATACAGAATATTTTCATCACCACCCCAATTATTCCTTATGCATTTTCACAGTCAATACACCCTCCAACTGCAGGCAATCACTGATCTGCTTTATTTCACTACAAATTAGATTCCTCTTTCTTAGAGATTCATTTAAATGGAATCCTATAGTATGCACTCTCTTGCGTCTGGCTTCCTTCTCTCAACATAATAGTTTTGAAGTTCATCCATATTGTCTTGCATGTCATGTCATTCCTTTTTATCACTAAGTAGTATTCCATTGTGTAGACATACCACAATTTTTTTAACCACTCTCCCATTGATGGACATTTAGGTGTTTGGTTGTTTTGTGTTGTTGTTGTTGTTTGTTTTGGCACTTATGAATAAAGTTGCTATGAACATTTGTGTCCACGACTTCATGTGAACCTGTTTCCATTTCTCTTGGGTAAATACTTAGGCATGCAATGTTTGGTCATATGGTAAGTCTATGTTTAATTTAATAAGAAACTACCAACTGTTTTCCTACCATTTTACATTCCTGCCAGCAACGGTTTCTATTTAAACAAATGCAAATGAAGTTGAGTCACATCATATACAGAGATTCTAAATCCAAATCATAAGAAAATCTCTTATGGTATTCTCCAAAGCACCACATACATGTTTTGGGCTGTGCAACTCTGTACCATAGCATGTAAGTATACATGTATCTTGCACATATAGTAATGGGCATGTGTATGTGTATATTATTGGTAGTAATAGTTAACTATGTTTTATACAGTATGATTCTATATAGTAAAAGGTAGATATAGAATAATAAAAAGATAAAAATAAAGAAAGAATAAATAATTTTTAAACATGATCACTTCAGTTGAGCACCAGATTAAATGGTTAGCTTGTTTTTAGTGACTCTCTTAGCTTACCCCTCTCTCCCTCCCAAAGAGAGCAAAGCCTGAGACAAAGGCTTATGTATAGGTAGTCTATTAGGAGCAGGAGAGAGGAGAAAAGGAAGTGAAACAGGGAGAGAGGGCAAGCCTTAATAACGATGTAATGATGTATTAGAGTAAAGAGTTGGCCACTGTGACAGATGACAGGTGTTCCAGATTGCTGAACTTTCTAAGGAGACTTATGGCAGATAGACCTTCAAACCAACTGCTTAGGGGACAAAGAGGGGACATTCATTTTTGTAGTCCTGCCCCCTATGGCCAAGAAGAACTCGAGAACATTAGCTTCCCAGATTTCCAGTAGTGCATTAGTACAGTGCGTCCTCACTAGTGTCTTGCACCACAGGGTCAGCAAAGCCCTAGGACAGGTACACCTGATGAGCCGAGGAGAGGCACTGCCTCATTGCACCTGTTTGAACCTAGTCAAAGCCAGTGGAACAGGTTGCCACAGTAGGGGATGGAGCAAGATATGGAGCTGAGAGGAATTTGAAGTAATGCACAGGGGGGTACCCTCAAATCATCCATATTATTCAAATTGCAATTTCCTTCTCTGTACCTGCCTGTGTACGTGTGTGTCTATCTATTTATCTATTTTACTTTTCCAAGTCAAGGTGCCTAATTACTAAATTATATTAGCAAACGATTCAATTCCACTGCATGTTACGAAGTAGAACTTTTCAAAACTGACTTTTGAGACACAGCCAGAGATTTCAAAGATAAGTTAAGTTACAGGTAACTTGGGCCATTCTCCCAGACCTGGCCAGGTGATACCAGGGATGGGGATAGTGACATACTTTCACTGTTGCCTCCTATTGGTGGTGTTTCAGAGAAAAACCTGATGTTTTTGTGTTTTTCAAATTTGAGTAGTATACCAGACATTTTTGAAGGGAAAAAATTCTCTTGGGTGCTCACTTTTGACATAAAAATATTTTATTAAAATAATTTACCTAATTACATGCAAACATAAGACCAACAGTTCTTTATATTATTGCTCTTCTACATCTTTGAAGTCTTTAACCCTTTAAAAATTAATGTAAGTATAACTATGACATCAGTGCAATTCTAATTAACAGCATTGTTTTAAAATAATAGGTAACATTGTTTTGCTGAAACTAAATAGCAGCTGACTCTAAGAGTATGAAAATTGCCTCTATGCCCATACAACCATGGGTGAAACAATGCTCATTTTTCCCAGTATTTTGAAAATTATTTTCAAATTATTCAGGCACCTTGGTTCAAGCAAAGTACATTTGGTACAAATGCTTCATTTGCATATAAACATTGCTTTTGTGTTTTTCCTATTAGGCCAAGACAAGTTAAGTAGAGCTGCTTAGTGCCAGTTCAATCATAAACAAATACCATAAGAGACTGCAGAAGACATTTTGGTCTCACCACTATATCTCCAGCAAGTAAGGGATGGAGAGAGGTTATTTGAAAGCCCCAAACAGAAATCATAAGTATAAATATTTAGGTCAATTTTTAAAAACTTATACTATCATCTATAGCAAATAATCAAATATTGGGGTCAGTTAGACAGAATGCCAACTTTTCAAGACAAAAACCCCCTGAAGTTCTTAAATCCCCATTTGAACTTTGTGCACAATCAGACACGATCTGCCACAAGGACAAGGCGGAAATTAATCAAGAAATTTACAGAAAAATAACATTGCTAGTGATGCATGGCTTGTTTGACAAATACATAGCAAGACTCAAGGGAAATGAAAGACCTCAGGCCAGAAGACTGATTGTGCCCTATCAGCAAATGTGGAAAGGAAATAAGAAGCAAAATCATTTCTGATGGAAGAATGGTCAGTGCTGGAGTTATAAGAGGCACTGGAAAATAATTTAATGAAGACCCTTCAGAATTTGAGTGGGATACTACATTTTAAAAAAGTATTTCCACATACATGAACTCTTGTGCTTCCTACAACTCTCTTGCATGGGAAATAAGGTAATGGTGAGCTCCCATGTCCAGAAGAAGAGACAGAAGTTCACAAAGGTGGAATGCTTTTCCCATGGGCATAGAGGCAATCAGACAGGGAGGTCAGGACTTGAGCTGAGGGTTCCTGCCTCATTGTCTACGCTGTTTACAACAATTTGGAAATCAAAGACCTAGAGGCAAGATATTCTAGTGGTTAAGTGTGTGGGCTTGGAATCAGACAACCAAGAGTCTGAAACCACCATTTACTGGTTAGGGGAGATTCCTGTTCCCTTCCTCAGTTTCCTCATTACACAATGAAATAATGCATATCATCGAACACAGTGCCTAGTATATAGTCAGCTCTCACTGAATGTAGCTATTGAAGTTTTAAAGGGTACATGCATTATGCAAACCAATATAATGGGAGTGGATAAATCATATGTAATCTTATGACCAGGGACCAAAGCATTCTGGGATAGATACAATGGTACACAGTTTAGAAACAAATTTGACAGAATAGAAGAATTATTTTTAAAGGATTAACTATGACTATTAAGGAATGAGGAATGATAATTTTTACAAATGGGGAATAATAAGAAAATTGGGGACCAGGCAAATTGAACAATGAGATTAGTCTAGGAACATCAACATTCACAATTACTCTCTTATGTTGCCACTCAAATATCTCATGTTTAAAAGAAAGATTAGTTGATAGATGATTCAGAATTGCATCTTACTGTGAATGTGAGGCAATTCAAATGAAGCTTGTCTGTACTTTATGTAGACTGTGTTAAGGGAAAAATGCCTAATGGGTAGATAAAAGACATTTTTTGTAAGGTTTCCTTCAAGTCACTTCAATTCTAACCTATTCCAAAGACTCTTTTTATTGAACATCCATGTGCTCACATTAGTCTGCTTTAGTTCAATGTGCTAAGTTCTTTGCTAAATCCTGGGGATTCAAAGATAAATAAAGACCATGTCTGGCCTCTCAATCTAGCAGCTAATTCAGATATATGAACACATAATACTAATCAATGTGGTGGTGACATTAGACAGCATGTTTAAGGTGCCGAGGTGCCCAGATGAGGACTTTTGGTAGACCAAATTATTGGTCCCAATTTTTTTACTTCTCTGTTATTACATATCTACACAATACACCCTTTCCATGATCTTCTCTGCCCCTTGAATTTGGGCTTAGCTATGTGACTGACTTTGGTCAAACGGATAACAGATGTGATGTGAGCAGAGGATCAAAATGAGCTTTTGCTCTCTTGTACTTCTGATTATCATTAGAAGAACATACCATGAATATTCCACAGGTCCAGGGAGGAGGAGAGACAGGGGAGCAAACCCATATTCAACCCATAGCCTGAAACCAAACCATCTGAACCTGGTCTGGATCAACTAACCTCTAGTCAATCCACAGATACTTAGGCAAGAAATAAATTATTGTTGCTTGAAGCCACTAAGTTTTGGGGTTATCTGTCATGCAATGTCATAACAATAGCCATAGGCCTGCTATAGGACATAATTAATTCTGCAACATGGATGGCAGGAAGAGTTTTATTAAGGCTATTCTTTGCCAGTATACTTCCCTTGTCTCTCCCCATACTTGCCCCACTAAACACGTACACACATACACCAAGGAATTCCTGCCATTTTCAATCTTATAAAAAAAGACTTTTCTTTGCATTGCATTGGGGCAATGGAGGGCCTATGACATTGACCTTTTGTGGCCATCTCCAGAGTAGAAAGATGAATGAGGAATAAAGGCCCAAACTTTATCCAATCCACATCCCCTTAAAATGTTGCTCTTTCTTGAAATGTGTGACTCCTTCAGGAAAGGACATGTATGGCATCAACTCTAATGTACTCATAGCAACTTCATCAACTGTAGAAAGCTAGAGATGGATTTCCTAGAAAGAGCAAGTTCATTTGCTTGACTGTGGTCAAATTTTAAAGAGTATCTTGCAACCATGAGCAATATAGAACTTAAATCATGGACAAATGTTAACATTTTTCTCCAGGCAAGTAGACAGATGCTAAGGAAAGGCTGGGGGAGAGAGAGTACATACAGGATAGGGAGGGTGGTGAGAAAAGTGGTACAGAAAATCTATCACATGCTATGAAAAATATGGTTGTATTCTTTCCATGTGTTCATCCTAAGGCATAGAACAATGTGGGATGATATACATTTCAGAGGCAGAGGTTTTTGTTCAAAGTTTTTGTTAGTTAATTTAAAAAGAATTTAAAGAGAGGGCTTCCAACTAAGGTAGATGAGTCCCACAGTATTAATACAGTTAAGCAAATATTGGAGGATCATAGGAAATGAGGTTGAATAAATTACATGTTTTATCAGACATCTTTGGGCTTTGAAATTGCTGACAGCCCACTGTGGAATATTAAATCTCACATTTCTCAATTTGCTTTTTTATTGATGTTGGGGAGAAGGTTGTATATGAAAAATTGTCTTCTCCCAACATTTATAAAGTATTATGCAAGTATTTACATATGCGTCAATATTTATTATTATGGGTATTTCAGGCTGGGTTCTCCCACCCCACCCTCCCTGTCACCGACCCTGAGACAGGATTTGGGTGGAAGTCATTCATAAAGGAGGTGATTCCCACGTCAGGAAGTGGGGGAGTGAGGCAGGGAGGGGAAAGGAGCCCATACAGCGCTCATTAATTACCACAGTGGGAAACCAGAGCTCAGTCCTGTTAGAGGCCTCTGGTAGATGATAAGGACAGATAGTATAACCTGGAGGGCTGTGGACTTGAGTACTTACAATCAATTCCCCCTGGATATTGGTTGAAGGATGCCCCCAGGGGTCTTAACTCTCCAGCCCTTCCAGTCTGCCCCACAAGAGGGACCTGAAAGAAAATCATCAGGTGGAAAACCTCTGGTACATGCAGTAGGATTTCATTGGCATGTATAGGATGGTGAGTGCTGAGGGGACATAAACTAGCCATCAACAGTGTGTGCTATAAAGTGCACACTTTAAATCCATATACAAATCAGTTATATGTTAGGCATGATCTTACAGAGACATCAACTTGTGCAGTTGTTCCTTTAGACCATGCTTAGACTCTGACTTCAATCATGAACACAAACAAGCATAAAACCTTGTCTTATGTCTCTCCACCCCCCTCACTAACACTATATTATGAAAATTTTCAAACATACACAGAATTTGGCATGATTGTTCAGGGAACATTTGCAGATCCACCGTCTAGATCCATGTTGTCCAATATGGTAGCCACTAGCCATATGCAACTATTTAAATTTAAATTAAGCGAAATAATACTTAAAATTCAGTCCCTCAGTTGCTCTAGCCCCATTTCAGTTGCTCAATAGCCACAAGTGGCTAATGCCTACTGTATTGAACAATACAGAACAGACCAGTTTCATCATCGCAGAACGCTCTATTGGTTAGCACTGATTTATATTCTAAAATTAATATTTTTCTGTATTTGCTTTATCATACATCTAATCATCTATCCAACTTCTATCCATCCATCATCAGTTCATCTTAATTTTCAAATAAATTTCAAATTAAGCTGCAAACATCAGTACCCTTTGCCCCTAAACTCTTCAGCATGCATATCTTTATTATGATTATTTTATGTGTATTGTACTTGTCTTGTAATATCCTCCCTCAATGCTTTTACAGATAAAGCAAAGTCACCATCAAGTCTAGGGCCACCTCTACCTATGAGATGCCTTTCTGCAAATTAGAAATTAGAGTAATGCCTACTCTTGGAAGGCATTTGACAAGATGTTCTCTACCTGAGACACAAGTTGGCAGGCAGATTGCAGCTTGGTGCAAAGAAAAATGCACCTCTTCTTTTAATCAGAATCACACTGTGCCTGAGTGCATAGCTTAGAAAGCAGAGTGTAGGTGCCTCTGTGCAGTACACATACTGACCAACAGTACATGATGGCTCTGATCAGATCTGTTTAGACATGATATAACATTTCCTAGAATCCATTTATTTACTCACAAGTAGCTAATGTGCCTTCCAAAGAGCTCAAGACTCTGCTTGGAACCAGGGATACCAAAATGGTTAAAACATAGCCACTGCCCTCAATGAACTCCAAGTATAACCATAAATCACAGTCAATGGGGTCAAAGGGTAGATACAAATCAACATAACATTAGTTATAATAGATTTATACACAGAATAATCTAGCACTGCCATGATCAAAGGAAGGCATACACTCATATTTACTGAGGACTTATCATGTGCCAGGCTTTTAAAATGATCCCATTTAAGCCTCAAAATAATCTAAACAGATACACGTTATCCCCATTTCTTCATATATTGAAACTGCACCTCAAATTAATCAGGAATAACATTCATAAAATTTAAATGACGGAAGGGCATGGACACCAACCAATCAGAAAGGATGAAGAGTACTGGAGGAGGGTCCTGAGAAGATTTGCATTAATCTCTCAGTTGCTGGATTAGTCTGGGGTCCTGGGAAGGAGCCATGGTAGCTCGAGAGGATGTGAAAGGTGGTATTTACAAAATAGAACCTAAGTATTTCAAAGTTTTACTGTGCTTATCTGCTGACCATCAGCCCTGAGTTAAGTAGCTTGCCTACAGTCACACATAAAGAAAGTGGCTCAGTGGAGATTAGTGCGCACATCTGCCTGACTTCAAATGTGCCTCTCCACGGGGCTGCTCCCAGGAGAGCTATGGTTAATGCAGACATGGGTTTCCCTTCCCACAGGGGAAAGAAGCCGCAAGTCAGCAAGAAGAATGACCCCTAAGAGAGAGGGGTTAGGGAAGGTTTAATGACACCCATCAGGGCTTTTAACTTTTCTTGGTTGATGGAATGCTTTAAGGGTCTGATGAAAACCATGGATCTTCTCCCTAGAAGAGTAAACTATGCACAAAAGAGTCTATACACATATTATGTCAAGAGCATTACAGTCACTTGAAACCCCTCTGTGAGTCCCAGGTTAAGCTACAAAATGACAGAAACTACTCATATTGTGGATGCTGCGATTTGGGGCACATTCAGAAAAAAATTTCAAATTTTGAGAATTCGCCAAAAAAGGTTCTCTTCTTATTAAGATTATCTCTCCCACTGACAGTTCTCATATTACCTCTACAATTGCAGCCAATCCAGATATCTCAAGTGGCACAAGGAAACATGGTTCGATCCAGTAGGTTTCTCCCAAATTCCATTTAACCATAATCTTTGCCCAGCCAAACTAAGTCAATCAATGTTACTGAGAGTTTTATCTTAAATTAGAAATTAACTGGGACCAAAAAACATATGTAATTGATTAAGTATTTTATAGGAAAGGCTTAAGCATTAGAGGTAATGAGAGTGGCAGGGATCCAGACTTCAAAATATATGTCTTTTCCATCCCTGACCCATTATTTATAAAGTTGCTGCACTGACACCATTAAGGCAGAAAAAAACATAACTCAGGGAATCAGGCAGGACAGAATTAGTGCCGCATCCCTGTGGCACCCATAATTCTCTGTGACCTTGGGCAAGCTAGTTAAACTCTTCAACCCTCACTTTTCATATCTGTGCAGTGGGTGAATATTCCTTTCCATATAAGGTTATTGTGGAGTTAAAATGAGAAATGAAGACACCTGGAATATCTCTTGCTTTCATTTCAAGGTATCTTGGTTTTAATTCCTTTATTATTCTAACAGTCCTGTAATATCATGATGGTGCTCAGACTGAACACATAAAACACTTCTTCAATTATTCTTTGTTCATACACTGTTGAAGAACTCTTCATAGTGGTCACAACTAATTTCCATAAGTATCTGTAAGAATATCTCTATTGCAAAGAGTCCTATGTCTTAGCTGACAGTCTCTTTATTTCAATCTATAGTTATCAAATTATGGGACCATAGAGATAGGTGGGAGGGAGCAAAGACATAACTAATCTGACTTCTAATTTTACAGGTCCACAGCAGTTAACTGTCTTGCTCAAGTCACACAGCTAGTTAATGATGGAGTAAGTGGGAATTGGATCTAGCTCTACAGACTCCCAAACCTGTGTTCTCTCTAGTCCCATCATGGATTCCACATCAATAAAACTGAAGGGCAAAAACAAAGAAAAGAAATTTTTAAAATGTCTTGCAAGTCAATGTAATGAGAAGCTATCTGTACCTGGAATGTTTGTGAGATAGAATGAACAAAAAGTGCCTGATAGGTAGTGAACCATTCAGTACGTGGTTTGTGATCCTCATTAGTTCCACCTGTTTTGGCATCTGGATCATTCCAACCTGGAGGTAGTCACATAAGAGAGAAGGGAGATAGGCAGTGTGGGGAAAATGGAAATTGCACTGAACAGGTGAACAGAAGACCTGGATTCTAATTCCAGTTCCATTTAGCTCAATGTGTGAGGTTAAGCAACTTTTTTGACCTCTCTGAGCCTCCAATGCTTTATCTGTAGAAAAGGGGTTCCAACTAAAGAATGTCTCCCTTTGAGCTCTCATACTCCAGTTTCCCAAACAAGGCCCCATCCAGAGGAGGCTGGCTGCACACAAAGAAGAAAAAGAAAATCTAAGTAAGAAAGAAAAAGGGAGACTGGAAAGGAGCAACAAGCCAGGGGGGAACAAGCAGGGAGACAAATCCTTGGGAAGAGAGAAGCCTTGGCACTGGCCCCTGCTCAGGAAGGTGGTGCTTGAGATTTGACTCATGGGTGTGATTACATTCAACACAAATGCAAAACAGCTGACCCTCACTCGCCCATTCACTTGATCAATTTTTTTTTCTCTTTCTTTGGTAACAGCTTTATTGTGATATAATCTACATACAATCCACATGCATAATCCACCATCCAAGTCACCTATTTAAAATGTACAATTCAATAGTTTTCAATATATTCAGAATGGGACTACCATCACCACAGTCAATTTTAGAACATTTTTGTTCCCTTTAGTTATCATCCCCCAATCCCTCCATCCTTCTCTGCTCTAAGCAACCACTAATCTGCATTCTATCTTTATAGCTTTACCTATTTTGGACATTTAATATAACTGGAAATATACAGTATTTGTCCTTTCATGATTGGCTTCTTTCATTTAGCATGTTTTCAAGGTTTATCTATGTTGTAGCACGAATCGGTACTTCATTCCTTTTTAATAGCTGGATAATATTCCCTTGCATGGATATACCATGTTTTGTTTACCCATTCATTTATTGATGACACTTTTTGGGTTGTTTTTTTACCTTTTGGCTATAATCATTGCCCTCAGAGAACATACAATCAAATAGGGGCAGAAAGACATGTCTTAGAAAGCTACAATAACCCACTGTGATAATCGCCATGCATTGGTATGTGCAAAAACAGGAGGAGACCCATCAGTTGCTGGTGAAGAAGTTACCATACTTGAAACAGATCTTGAAAGTGAATTAGCCTTTAGGCATGGAAAGCAGAGAGGACATTCCAGGCTAGGGAAACCGCATATGCAAAGGCACAGAAATGTCAAAAAGAATGTCATATTTGGGAAATTATAAATAATAATAACAATGATAATGCTACCTATTAGCATTAATAATGACTCTTTCATGATCCTTGCTATGTGGTGTCAGGCACTATTCAAAACACTTTACTTATATTAACCCATTTCTCCCTGTAATAGCCCTATGATGTAGATACTATTATTACTCTCAATTTGTGGATGGGAAAAACCGAAGCACAGTGAGGTAAGTAGCTTGCCTGAGGCTACTCAACTAATGAGTAGCAGATCCTGGATTTAAACCAAGAGAATCTGGTTCCAAAACCTGTGATCTCAGCCACCACAAGACTGCCTCATTTAATTCCCAAGTCATCCTGGCAAACTGGATTATGGAGTGTGTGTGAGGGGGGGTGTAGGGGGATGCAGGAGATGAGATCGGAAGAGTAGGCTGTGCTAAGTCATGTGAAGAAACTCTAATTCCAAAAGCAAAGGGAGCCGTTGAAGTTTCTTAGGCAAAGCAATGACATAGCTGAGAAATTCATTTTAGGACATCAAGTGACAAAAGTGGTGAAGGTTGATTGAAAACAGGGAAAGACTGTGGGCTTGTTTTACTGCAGATACCACTCAATAGCAAATGCCACCCCTGCCACCCTTTCCCATACAACATACCCATTATAGGTGTGAAATTGCAAAAGCAGTAGTGGTTGTGCTTTCCTTGATGCAATCTTTTCAGGAGGAGACCATTGTCAAGATTTGATAAAGATACTTTTCATTTTCACTCCCCCTATGCCTCCATGCTATCAAAGGGTTGAGCTTAATTCTGAATGAACCAGGGCCGGGTGGTGACATAGATCTAACCTTGGAGGAGCAGGAAATCTGAGTACACACAGCTCTCACATATATTCTCACAAGCACATCAAGAGACCAAAAACTGCCAAAGAGTTCATGTGCCAGAGGACTATCTGATTGGGTATTTTCCAGATATACATTATTAAAGTGGCTGGCCTTCAACACATCAATAGTTTGCAGAACTCACATCCCTGTTTTGCTGTCCTCACCCTTGAATTTTCATTGTAATTCCTTACCTTCCAACAGAGTCCACAGCAACTACAGAGCCAGCAGGGCAGTTCCAAGGGCACTTCTGAATGAGTTCTAACAGAAAACAGGGCATAACTGTAACATCCATGCAAGGCACAGAGAAAATGTGGCCTCTGTCACTATCCTTCTGCCTTAAAACCAAGGTTGTTTTAAGGAAGGTAAACAATGATCCTTGAGCCAGCAAGAGTTCATATTAACTCACAAATCCTCACAATCCCTTTGTGAAGCTGCTGCAGTCATTTCCATTGCACAGGTGGAGAAGCTGAGAGAATAAGAGACTAGTGGATTGACCTCTTGTATTCAAAACTGTGCTGACAAAATGCATGGCTCTGGGCAAATCATCTCCCTTCTTCCACTCCCCAGATCTTACTTTGTTCGTTGTTTTTTTCTGTTTTCCAAGCTCTGAGATGACGCTGTCCTCAACAACTGCAACACTTGATATGCATGTGCTTAGAGTCTTGTCTTTTTAGCCTGGCTCATCATAGTAGGTGTGTGACAAATATCCGTTGAATGAATGAATAAATAAATGTTGGAAATATCACTTAGGGGTGATTATTAAAGTATCATTCATCACTCTGTGTGTGTGCATGTGTGTGTGTGTGTATGCACACATACATGCAAATATACATATGCACACACATACACACATAAATATATGTACATATCTGTAATGCCTTTTTTATGCTATGAACCGAGCTACATATTTTAGAAGATAGCTTCAAATACTATGCTAGCTTACTTTTGTGGAGTGCTTACTATGTGCCAAGAACTGTGCTAAGCTCTTTACATGCTTTAACTCATTTAATTCTTGCAGCAACCCTATGTGGGATGAAATATTATTTTCCATTTTACAGATGAAGAAATTGAGGCACAGAGAGTTGAATAATTTGCTTAAGTTTTCACAGTTTATAAATTAATTACTTTAAAAAGTGAAGATTTCAACACAAGTAGTCTGGCTCTTACCCTGAATTATTAAATTAAAAGATAAAAACAACTTCTGAAATTACTGGATGAGAAAATTATATGAATTATGCGCATCTCCATCGCAATGTAGCACCCTTGGAGAGAAGTTGGTCATATATCTTGTAGTCCTAGGCAAACTGATTGTTTCAAGTATAACCCCAATAAAATGTTGCTGCCTTGAAGTCTATGTCTCAGCATTGTGATATATCCAAAGAAAACAAAATCCTAATTCCCCAAAGCATTTAAAAACAGTGATGTTCTCTTGAGATGATGACGATGGGGGGATTTACATCATGAAATAATGCAAAAAAAATTCATTAAATACCTAAACGCTGCTCTTTCCGAAGTCTGTCTGCTTTCTCTCTTTTCCTTTTCCCCTACTCCATTCCAGCACATGCCCCAATGCTGATTTGTCTTCCTCTCTTCCTCCCCCTTCCTCTTTCTACCTCTGTATCAACCTCTCTACTCTTCCCTCTTCTTTCTATTTCTGTGCTTCCATTCTCTTTTCCACTGTTCCACTTGAGCTACCAGAAAAGTCCCTGGAGCCAAGTAAGCAATGCCTTTCTCCCTAGGAGGCAGTGGAAGAGGAGGATTGAAAATACTTATAATTAAGTATTAGTGACACATGAGAAAATGGGAATATTGGAGAGTTTACCTTGTGGAAAAATAATAGATACTCTATCTCCCCTAGACATTCCATATAGTGTATGGCATCACAGGAATTTGTGAACCCACATTGGGGAGGGCACCCCAAGCTTTCCTGAGTAGATGCTGACAGAATGTGGAGGACAACAACATGAGTATTTTTCATGGTGGGATGTGAGATGGTCTCAGCGGAGAAGTCAAAGTATGAAGAGACTGTTAAAAATTGTGAGAATGGAGAATTCCAAACTCTGCACAATTTTTCACTTGTTCATCTCCTTCAAAAGAAGCAAAACTCCAGTTTCTCCAACCATAGATGAGGTTGGACAAGAGAGGAAGGTGTTAGAATGCTGAAGAGAGAGGACAAAGGGCAGTAATTGCAGTGAGGAGAGAAAGGGGGCATGCTATTCTGGCTTTTCACATTGGATATTTGGAATGATGCTAAGATATTTGGAAAACATTGTATTCTCTTCCTCTGCTTTTCCTATGGTAGAGGGTATATTAAGAGGACAAAAGAAAATGGAGGACCGAGACTATTATTGCTACTAAACATTTTCCCTATTCTTCCTATAGTAAGAGGTTGAAGGCAATTGAGACCATACTACATCAAAGACCAACATCCTATATCAATCCAAAAACATCCTACTACTTTAGGGACTATATAACTAGGTTGGACACTACTAAGACACAGTTGTCAGGTCTCCTTTGGTAGAAAGTAACAGAGTCCCAACACAAACTATTTCAAGCAAAAATTGGAATTGTGTTAGGTGACAAAAAAAATCTGCAGGTAGATTACCAATCACAGCTGCTTAGCTCAGCTCTGACTTCCCTTATACTGGCTTCATTAGATAGCTATATCAATGAGGGGGCAAAGAGAGGTACTTGGACACTAGGCTTACATGGACCTTACATTTTATGATCCCCATACAATTCCCAAAGATAACTCTGACTGGCCTAGTTTGGGCCACATGCTCATTCTTGAACCAATTGCTGTGTTAAGTGGTCATTGAGACTGAGTATTCAGATACGTTAACCTAGGTCATGTGTCTACCCTGTGGGAAGAGAAGTGGGACATTATAATTGGCAGCCCATCAGGTAGGGATGGGAGAGTTCCCAAAGGAATTAGTTTATTGGGCAGACAAAAAAAGTTCCAGATATACAGCACCTCTGCTCTTAGCGAGCTTAAAATTTAATGAAAGCAACAGCCTATAAACCAAGTAATTACTGGATGAATGCTATGAGAGAGAGTAAGTACCAAATTCTTTGGTGACACAAAAGGAGGACTAACTAATTGTGCCTGGGGAAGGTTTCAAGAAGGAGGTGGTACTTCAATCGGGTCTATATTGTTTTCATTCTTTTATGCTGAGATATAATTCACATCACATAAAGTTCACCCTTTAAGGCATTTTTTTATATTTGCCAAATTGTACAACCATCATCACTATCTAATTTCAGAACATTTTAATCATCCCTAAAAGAAAACCAGTATCCATTAGTAGCCACTTCCTATTCCCCCTGCCTCCTCCCAGTCCATAATAACATCCAACCTGCTTTTTATCTCTATGTATTTGTCTATTTTGGACATTTCATAAATTGAATCATGCAATATGTGGTCTTTCATGTCTGGCTTCTTTCACTTAGCATAATGTTGTCAAGGTATATCCATGTTGTAGCATACATAAGTACTTCATTCTTTTTATTACTGAATAATATTCCATAGAATGGACATACCACATTTTATTTATGCATTTATCAGTTGATGGGCATTGGGTTGTTCCCATTTTTTATGAGTAATTCTACTAGACTGGATCTTGAAGAAAGAATAATTCCTCAGCAGTTAAAGAAGATGAAAACTGATACAATATTCTAGGTAACCACACTAGTTATTATTTATTGGATGTTTTTCACATCAGGAACTGCCTTTATATGCCTTCAATTTCATTTATTCCTTTCTGGAAGCCCACAAAATAGATAGTATTATCCCTGTTTTGCAGATAAGAAAATTGAGGCTTAGAGGGGTTAACTTCCTTAAAATCGCACAACTAGTAAAGGCAGAGGCAAGACTTGAATCTTGACCTGCATGAACCTATAGTCCATGCTCTTAACCCTTGGCTATTGCCAAGTATTCTTCAGTAGTTCATGGACAGACACACGGGAATCAAGAAGCTGTTGTGCTTCGTGAATATTGCTGGTACCACAGGCAATGCTGGAGAAGGAAACTAAGACTGGATTTTGCAGAGTTTTACGTGTTTTGTTGAAGACTCTAGAATGTTCATTAGGCATTAGGAAGGCATTGAGGATTTTAAACAAAGAAGGGTTTTTTGTTTTGTTTTATCATGGGCATTTTAATCACAGCCTATTTTGGATTTTAGAATAATGACTCTGGCAATGGTGTGGAGTGTGGACTGGTGTCCCAAAACCTCTCAGGTTGAGCACTTGACTTACTCGTCCCATACTTCAGGCCTGCTTTCTTGGAGGGCTGGAGGAGGGAGGTGGGACTGCTCAACCTAGAATGCATGTGAAGGACTGAAATGCATCCTGGGAAAGACCCCCCACCCAAGGTAATTAAAGTGGAGGTGCAGTTTAAATTATATGACAGAAGAGATAAATTTAAAAGATATCTGCATATAGTTTGCAATTGAAACCCTGGGATAGAATAAGTCCTGGAAAGTATGCTTAGTGAATAGGGGAAAGAAACAAAAGTGAGTCCACGAGGAATTTCAATGGTTCATTACCTATTGGCCAACTGAATGTAGGCACTAAAAGACTTCTAATTCTAAATATCAAGTGAATATGGGCTATTTGGATAATATGGGGTTTGCGTGTGAAAAACAAAAGTGATGGGGAAAACTAAAATAGTATGACCATAAGTTTATTTTTTTAAAGGAACCTGGATAATGCTGCAATACAGAGTTCCAATAGACATTTCAGCAACAAAAGCCCTTTGGAAGGATAGCTCATTTGGGATTTTCTCATAGATGCATGTCAAATTAAGAAGGTACTTTGATATTTCAAAGCCTGGTGTACTGGATATTTTCAGTTCCCTCCGTCTCTTCCAAGTGACTCAGCACTGGAGAAGTGCCAAGTCATTGGGGCAGAGGCTGATTCCAGTTGATCTTTTCTTAGGACTAGGTTCAGTTGTCAGTTCAGGGAAAGTTTCCTTTGGTTTAGCCAAACAAGAATGATATCAGGGTTATAGTAAAAGCACAGATAAGGTGAATCCTCATCATCTAGCATAATTCCAACTTGCCCTACAGCATCATCATTCAAGTTAATTAGAAATTTTTCCCCTAATCAGCTGTCTTTTTCTTGTTAAAGAATCTTTCCAAATGATTTTCCTTCAGGCTTGAATTTTCCACCAACAGAGCCATTGAGTCATAAAACTTTAGGGCAGCCCTTGACATCAGGGTTCAACTAGCTCAATCCTTTTATTTAGATCAAGAAATCTAAATGCATACAGGTTAAATCAAGGCTTCCCAATCAAATGCCTTTTGGGATCAGGTAGGTAACACCCATGAGTGCAGCAGGCTTTGGATTTGCTTTTTAAACACCTAATTTTCATTTCAATTAAGAACTATGCCCCCCTATAGTTTTTCCTGGAATCATGTGACGCTGATGTTCTAACCCCCCCCATCCCGAATTTTGGAAACAAAATTAAAAAAAAATACTTCTACCTATAGGAAAAATAAACACCTTATAAGCAGGATGAGAGATGATAACTGAGATAAACCCTCAGTGTTGGGGGGAAGGAAGTAGGCAGCTAAGTGAACAGCTAATTCGACAAGCTCCATCTGTAGGGGTCAGCTTCTCCCCAGCTTCAATCAATGGTTGTCTTGAAAGACTGAACTTGTTGATGCCAGATCTTCCAAGTGTATTTACTTCTTTTTTTCTCTCTTTCACATATAGGCTGTTTTATGCTCTTTTCATAGGCCTTAATTCATCTGCTGAAACCAGACTGATGATCATGATGAAGGCACAAATAGCTTTCCTAGAGCTTCCCTGTTACTCTTTGAGTATCTGTTGGTTTTACTGTGCTTCAGATAGATGGAGAATGTTCCAAATTTCTCTGGCCTAGGTCATTTGGAACCCAGCATTCCTATTTCAGTTCTGTCTGCTTCCCCCATTTCTTTGTTTGCAGACTTTTTTTTCAGCAACAATTTCAAACATCAAACCAAATGGATTTTAAATAATTATGCAATAGTTTTGTCACAGTAAATATTGGATTAGATAATCAGAAGGGTGAGTTAGGGCAGTTTTTCCAGAATTTCATGGTTTAAAAATGTACATGGGAACTTGTACCACTTCAACATGGATTTTTTATCTACTTAAAACTAGAAGGTCACCAGTGTCAATAGATTATGGATGAATCCCAGATTAAAGTCCAAGACTGTGGGTGCATTCATTTTCCATGGCTGGGTAACAAATTACCCCCCAAATTTAGAAGCTTTAAATACCATATGTATTATCTCACAGTTTCTTTGGTTCGGTAATCTGGCCACAGCTTAGCCAGGTACTCTGCTTCATGAGCCTGCAATCAAGGTGTCAGCCAAAGCTGATCCCATCGGAAGGCACAACAGGGAAAGGATCCATTTCCAACCTCATTTAACTACTGTTGACAGGCTTCAGTTCCTTGAGAGCCAGTGGACTGAGGGCCTCAGTCCCTCACTGGCTGTTGACAGGAGGTCGTTCTCAGTTCCTTAGTGTGTGGGCCTCTCCAGCATGGTAGCTTTCTTCATCAAAGCCAGCATAAGAGAGTCCACTAGTAAGATGGAAGTTCCAAGCTTTTGCAATCTGATCATAGAAATGTCATTCCACCATCTTTGCCTTATTCTGTTTGTTAGAAGCCAGTGCCTAGGTATAGTCCACACTCAAGGGAAGGAGAATATACAAAAGCATGAATACCAGGTGACAAGAATCATTAGGGTCTATTCAGAAGTCTGCCTACCACAGGATGATACCAAATCTGTTTCCCATTATATCACCTAGAGCTTAATTACATCAATTCTAAGAAATTTGAACATTATTGTAGCCCTTGAAACTGTAAGAGGGTTGGGAGATAAAGATGTGTTAGTTCAGGTAACACTGTCTGCTATAACAAATAAACCCTAAAATTTCAGTGGTTTAACACAAACAAGGCTATTTATTGCTGACATAGCCATGCACTGGGGGTATTGTGGCTCTCCTTTTAGTGGTAATTCAGGGACCCAGTCTCCTTCCATCTTGTTGCTCCACTATCTTCACAATGTGGCTTCCAAGGTCACCCTGGAAGTTGTCTCCAATCCAGGAATCTAAAAGGGGAAAAGAGCATGAAGAATAATATGTGGGAGGTTTCTTTGGGTCAGACCTGGAAATGGTGCTTCCATTCACATTCGATCAGCTAGAACTCACAGGCCATTCTTGATCACAAGAGAGTCTGGAAAGTGAAATCTGTCCATTGACCCAGGAAGAAGAGGAATTAGTTTAATGAATAGCTATCCAGTCTCTGCCACAGAAACTTTAACACATTCATTTAATAAGCACTAATTAAGATTCTTCTATATGCCAGGCACTATGCTAAACATTAGGTGTTTACATGTGAATGAATATTTGAAGAATATCCTTATTTTTGTAGTTTTTGTCAATTTCCGTATTTTTTTTCAATGTCCTCCACCATTTCATTGCATGTTCCCTTTCTCATTGTTGGTAAATTGTTACTAAAAATTACCATCAACCATTCCTCTTATCCTGCAAGTACATACTGCTCCCATAATCTAGAAATAGAGTTCATTTTTCCTCCCCTTGACTCTATGCTGGACTTATGACTAGTTTTGACCAATAACATCTATGGAATTGACACTGTGCCAGTTCTGCATCTAGACTGGCATCTTCTGCTTTCATGTTTTTGGGACCCTGAAGCCACTAGGCTACAAGGAAGTCCAAGCTAACGACACAAAGAGACAATGTCTAGAAGAACCATGGTATTTAAACTGACAGCTTCAACCCTGCCATCAGCTGAATGCCCACATGAGTGGGTCCAGCCGATACCACGTGGAGGGGAAGGACCAGCCAGCTTAATCCAGCCAAATCACAGAATCATGAAAAATAATAAATCATTGTTGTTTTAAGCCACTAAGTTTCATAGTGCTTTATTACACAGCAATAGGTCATTGAAACATATTTCATTCATTTCCCTTTCCTTTCTTCTGTGTTCTTCACATTTCTAACATGTCTTCCAGATAAGGTTTGGAAAATTTTACTTCATTTAATAAGAAAATAGGTGAAACATCTTATAGGGTACACATATATATGATACAAAAAACAACCTTAGAAATCAGAATACTTCCAAACATTGATATGGTGTGGGAAAGGTATTTATTTTCCTTCTAAATGTGTAATCAGTGATAAAATACCAGATGAACTTTGGATGTGAATTGCTCCCCATCTAGGATATCACTTACTATAGCCACGTTCTGCAGGCATGTAAATGTTGATAAATGATAGGTTCTGTAGTCCAAATAAAAGAAAGTTTCAAGTTGTAGGATCAGATTGTGGGTTCAGATGGTCAGTAGTACAAGTGAATAGGCATTGTCACAGCATCTCAAACCTGACAGTCTAGAAGGATAGAACTTAACAATTGCTGGTATCTTACCTCTAGTTTGCCTATTTCTCTTACAATTAACTAGCATTTCTTATACAGTTTTGGGAAAAAATGTTACACAAGAAGGATCAATGCCAAGAGAAAATTAAGCAATCAAAACTAGAGATGTGGCTACCTTACATCAAGGCAGACCTAAAAGCAAGAGACTTATTCTTAGTTTGCAGAAAGAGAAATGACTCTTCACCAAGGGATGAGTAGAAGTGATTCTACCATTGGTACCTGTCCAGACTTGGCCAAGCCTTCTTCTTTAGTGTCCTCCATTCATGAGTACTCTGGGAACATTTGCCTGGTAGGAGGGTGGAGGGGTAGAAGGAAGGAGCCAAAGCAGAGCTACCTGGTAGTCTTTATTTGCCCTCCTGACATGGCAGTCCACCTAACCCCATAAGAGCTGCCCCTGAGTCTCCATGCAGAAACCGGCCATCACTGGTATTTCATACCACAGTCTGTTATTTGGATAACTGTTGTTTGCTTCTGAAAATAATGATATCCTATGTTTAGTATCCAAGGCTAATGACAGAGGCATCTGCATTATGATTAATTGCCATCAGTCAATAAGTCTTGCCTCTGCTTCATGGGAGAAACACAGAATGGACCCCATGTCCAGGATCTGCAAATCAAATAAAAGTCAAGGCTTATTTGAAGAAACAGAAAACATCTGTGGAAAAGGAGAAAGAAATTAGGGAGTAATTCTATTGTAGGGAGATGCATATGGACATGTTAAAGGAGCTGGGGGCCAAAGAAACTTTCTGTTAAAGATTCAAGGATGAGAATCTTGGGAATTGTACTCAGATGGCACCTGGGGTAGGAGTCCCCTGAAGTCTCTACTAGGCTGAAAATTCAAGATAGGTTTCATCACTCACATATCCGGCACCACGGTGTTCCTCCACATGGCTTCTCTCTCCGGCAGAATAGCCTGGACTTCTTATATGAAGGCTCAGGGTCAAGGCTGGAATTAGAAACTGCTGGGTACTCTTAAAGGTTAAGCTTATAACTGGCAATACATCATTCTTTCAATATTCTATAGGTCAAAGCAGTCACAGACCAGCCCTGATTCAAGGGATTATAAGAATGTTTGCACCCTCTTAATGGAAACAGGGCACATATTTACAAGAAGAGATGGAATTGGTGGCAGCAATATTTTGGAACAAGGTACCACATACCCCCTTTCACTCTCAAAATATTCCAGGTTTGCAAAACAAATTTCAGTTTTAGAAGTCAGATAATATTACCCTTGAGGGACGGGCAGTGACTGGGAAGAACACAAGAGATCTCCTGAAGTGCGGGGAATGTTTTGGTTTTTGATATTTGTGTTGATTACATGGATATGATCACATTGTGAAAAGTCATTAAACTGTAAATTTACGTGTGCATTTTGCTGTGTGAATGTTACATGTCAATAAAATGTCAAGTGATTAAAATAACCACAAACCAAAAAAAGTCATACTTTTTAAGAAGATAAATTATAAGGCTACCCTATCCATTACCTAACTCCAGGCTATGTAAGAGTAGCAGTGTTGGGTATCAAATGAAGACGTCCACAAAATGTATGTTTAGGTCCCAACCCCTGGTCCTGTGTGATGTGATCCCATTTGCAAATGGAATCTTTGAAGATGTCATTAGTTAAGCTGTGCCCAAACGAATGAGGGTGAGCTTTAATCCAATATGGCTGAAGTCCTTGTATGCAAAGGAAAATGGGTACAGAAAGAGAAGCCACGAAGAGCAGCCAGAAGCTGGGAGTCAATGAAACCTGAAAAAGAAAGGAGAAGACACTGCCACATGCAATGCTGTGTAATGGAAAAGCCAAGGAACCCAAAGATTGCCTGCAGCCAGCCCCCGAATGCCACAGTCTTTGGGAAGAAAGCATCACCACCTTGTTGATGCTCGATTTTGGACTTCTGGCCTCAAAACTGTGAGCTAATAAATTGCCGTTGTTTATGTCAACCCATTGTGTGGCACTTTTTTTTAGCAGCTAGGAAACTAATACAACAAGTAATTCATTAGAAGTTGGAGGTAGTGAGAGAGTGGTTGTAGTGCTATGGGTGAAGGGAGTGGGATACTTTTTCACCTTAAACTAGAAGATACGGGCTTTAAGAGAACCACTGAGAGCTTGACCAATGCTTCCTGGAGTTTGAGGGCTAGAAAGGCTGGAATCTGACTCCTTCCTGGCAAAGTATGAAGGTGTGAGCCTGCAGCTGACTGACTGTACTGGAAACAACATGAGAAAAGGTGGCTGCCTTTGGAATTACTGGTGGTGCCAGTGTTTGGAGGATCCAGGATGAATGCATATTTCCCCTGAGCCATATGTGGACAGCATGAGCACTTCATCCTTGCTTTCTTCTCCTTTTCCACCAGCTGGGACTGGGGGAAAGAATGAGACCAATCAGTCAGAGACTGTTAAGACCCAGGCACTAAGATTGACTAAATAATTTGCAGGGCCCAGTGCAGATTGAAAATGCCAAGTCCCTTGTTCAAAAAGCAGGAATAAAAAAAAGAGTTGCTGAAGATCCTAAAACAAAGCTCTTTTCTTTATTCTGCAATCTCTTGGTGTTTTTCTGTTTGCTATTGAATGTCATGCTCTCTTGGGCACAGGTATAGTTCTAGGGCAAATACAGACTCAGAGGTGGCTGTGGTCTCACCCCGTGACTTGATGTGTGTGTGTGCATATGTATGCATGGTCCATTGGCTGTCAAGTTCCCCCTCCTGCCAGTCCCTGGACCAATGCACTGTGTCCCAGCCAGGGACAAGGAAGTTGAGCCAGGCATCTCCCTTCCCATGGGAAAGGGCTAGGGTGGTGGCATCCGAACCCACAATCTATCCCATCAATCTGCCAGCCCAGGGCAGGGATAGTTGCCGCTATGCCTTACACCCACATGTAGCAGCACATATGTGCCCAGCCCCAACCTTTCCTGCATTTGCATCTAAGCCTGTACCAAGGGCAGGAGGCAGCAGTGGTCACAAGGTGGGACAGGAAAGGTTGGGTGGGGAGCAGCTGGATGGGGCCTAGGTTTCCAGAAGGCAAGAGAGCAGTCAGCCAAGACCCTATCCTGAGAGAAGTGAGGAGGCAGAACCAAGGCTCCAAGCCTGGCCCAGTACCATTGTGCACCACTGCTGCTTCAGAACTTCATTTATGAAACACAAGTTCAAAGATAAAATTATTCAGAATTTTGTGACTGTGACAGAGCATTAAACTCCATGCATGATGTGCTTCTGAGCAGGGGGCCCTGTGTAATTGCACTTGTCAAATGTCTATGAAGCCAATCCTGCTGTGAACCTTCTTGGCTGCTGGCAAGAGATTTGGGTCTACTGAACCAGGGTGGGGCAGCAGCCCTTACCTTCACCACCCTAGGGTAAGAGAATTTGGTTGAGGCTCAGCCCAGGACTTCCCTTTACAAAAAGAAAAAACTTGCCTGACTACAGAGTGGCTAAGAGATGGCACCCCCCCACCTTACTTTTCTCTGACACCCTTGGGGCCAAACCACCAGCCTCCTCTCCCCTTCTCCCAAAAACACTTAACCTTTTCCTACTTCTGCAACCGCTTTGACAAGAAGTTGGCTTCAGCAACATTTTAGCAGGTGAAGAAGAGGAGGGTCAGGCTTGGATGATCAGACTGAGGGAATGGGGCCGGAAAGGAGGGGTGCACACAGTGGGAGGACACTAAGTGCTGAGAAGGCTAAAGAGGCACTTTTCCAAAGGGGATGGGACAGGAATTAATGCTGCTTTG
Organism: Myrmecophaga tridactyla; assembly: GCA_004026745.1. Taxonomy (NCBI): domain Eukaryota; kingdom Metazoa; phylum Chordata; class Mammalia; order Pilosa; family Myrmecophagidae; genus Myrmecophaga; species Myrmecophaga tridactyla. Next base: position 41,721 of record PVIY010015917.1, read on the forward strand.
ATATGCTCAATCAAAACTTTCTGAAGCTCTGGAGACCTTGCTTAGGGGGAAAAACAGCCACAAAAATGTCATTGAGCAAAGAGATTTCAGTACATTAAGTAAAGGTTAAGAGGAAACCTGGCTATTGTTCATTGCTAATCGCCTACTACTTAAGGACTTCCAAAATAGACTCCAAAATAGACTCAGCTGATCAAAGGAAAGATGTAAGTGCGGATAAGAGTCTCCCAAACAATTCACCCAGCTATCCAATGTGTGTGTACACCTACTCAAGAGAAAAAGGCCATTTCAAGTGGAATAAAGTAACAACCATAGTAGATAGCACTTAATAGTATAAATTAACCATGTGCCTGGCCCTCTTCAGAAGCACTTTATTCATAGTAACCAGTTTAATCCTCACAATAAATATCTGAGGTATTATTTGTATTCCCATTTTACTGATGAGAAAACCGAGACACAGAAGGCACAGACAGGTGTCATAATGTGACTAATGGTTTTGTGTGTTCACATTGTATACCCAAGACTAACAAAACCAAGCACCCCATTTCTTTCCAGAGGTAGTTCTGGAAAGAAAGCGTATTTAGCTGCACGGGTCAAGTTTAAGAGGAAAGTAAGTTCAAAGCATAATACTAGATGCCTTAAAATATATCCATAAGTACATCTGTCCTGCTTCCTCTGTTGCGTTACACCTAGGGGATTTCCACTCTGAGGAAGCTAGGGGAGAGATCATGTGACCACATAAACTGGCAGAGGAAAGAACAAGACCTTCCGATAATTCCCATCTGTTCTTGCCGCAGAGAATAAACAGAAAGATCCTACATGGACTCATTTTTAAAACACATGAAGCATGCCAAAGGTGTTCTGACTCATGGCAGGTGGCCCACCCCTGAATCATTCTCAGCTGCCTCATCAGCATGGCCCTAAAAGTCCCTTCATACCAGAGAAGTGACCTCCCAAATATAGCAAGGGCCTTATTTTTAAAGACGTTCAAATGAGCTTGCAGAGAGCCATCAACACATGCCAGCAATACAGCTTTATAAAAACCCAGGCCAAGCCCCTGCATGGCATTCAAATAATGCTGAGACAACGGGTCAGCAACAACAGTAGCGGCAACGGAAGAGAAATCCCTGGTTAGTGAGAGTCCCTTATGCTTATAAAGCAGGATAAAATAGGACAACTGCAAGTCTCTGGTTTCCTAACCAGCTCTGAAAGAGTTAGCAGACAAGTGCAAGTCCCTTGTTTCTTATCTAGCTCCAAAAAGAACTAAAGCAATCTGCAAACTTCAGCTGCAAACTTCCAGGGAGAAAAGTTTCCCCTAAAGCCCCCAAACCTCCCCAAACCATAAAAGCTTGTAAGATCATGAGCCCAAAGCAAATTCTTAGTTAATAGCAGAAAACCTGGGTTTGTAAGGATTGTTAAGCATCCGCCCAAAGACGGATTTTAGATACCTGATGGGGCTGGCTACAAGCATCAATCTTTATCTCTTCCTGAAGCAATGCCCTGTAAGCACCTGGTTAATACAAACCAGGTAAGCCCCTAGTATTCAAAGGTCACTGTGGGAACCTGCTACCTATAAAACTTCCTATAAAGCAAGCTAACCCACTCTACTCAGTGTGTGTCCCTCCTTTGGGCATGTCCGCATTAATCTCTTTAATGCGTACACTTTCTCTTTCTCTTTAATAAACTTTACTACTTAATCCTACTGGCCCTCTTATCTCCAAGTTCTTTTGGTATTGAGAGTAATGAAACTGGAATGGGGTTCAGCTGGCACCATTGCCAGCAGGGCACCAGTTACAGTTAAGTCCCTGCTAAGTACTTTCTTATAACTCTCTCATTTCATCCTATCAACAAACCTGCAGGATAGGTTTTATCACCCCCATTTTACAGATGAAAGCAGAACCTCAGGAAGGTCAAACAATGGCCCTGCTTTTCCTAGTGAGGATCCAGTGATCTTCAAGGCCTCCAAGAGCCTTTCATTAAGTGCCACTCTCCAGCTCTGCATTTTCAAGGCTATGAGAGACACAGGTGCTACTGGAGGTCAATCCCAGGTGCACTGAGGATCTAGAAAGCAGACAAGCCCTTTTCCAGAATGTGCAGAAGCTATCCCAAGATGAGTGATGTACAACCTGGATGCCATGGAAGCCACTCTGGTCCTGGAGAAAAGCCCGAATCAGGCCCTTTTGGAACTGCATGCTCTGGGTTCTATCAACACAAACTCTCATCTCTGTGACTTCCTGGAGAACCATTTCCAAGATGAAGAGGTGAAACTCATCAAGAAGGTGGGCGACCACCTGACTAACCTCTGCAGACTCTTCGAAAGGCTTCATCAAGCATAGCTAGGAGCCTCCGAAGTCCAGAGGCCTTTAGGGGGCCTCTCTGCATTCCCCTGGCATCCAGGCTTCTGCCTGAGCTCCTCCCTCCTGCCAGGAGGATCTTTTCAACCAGCTACCCTGCTGGCATCTAACAAGCTGTGAACCAAGTGTGAACAATAAAGCTTTCTGCAGCAAGAAAAAAAAAGAATAAACTTCCTTGAAAAAAAAAGAGAAAATCTTTATGACATAGGGGTAAGCAAAGATTCCTAGATAAAAAAAGCATGAGCCATAAAAGAAAAAATAGACAAATTAAACTTCATCAAAATGTAAAGCAACTGCTCTTTGAAACTGTTAAGACTACAAAAAGATAAGCCATTGATGGAGAGAAAATATTTGCAATACAGATATCTGACAAAGGACTTATATCCAGTATATAGTACTCTTACAACTCAGTGCAAGACAAATGAGTCAAACAATGGGCCAAAGATTTGAACAGACACTTCATAAAGGAAAACAACCAAATGGCCAAGAAGAAAAGTGCTCAACACCATCAGCCGAAATGCAAAAGAAAACTATGAAGAGATATTACTACCTGCCCATTAGAATGGACAAAATTGACAAGTCTGACAATATTCATGTAGTGTCAGGATATGGAACAAATGGAACTTGTCTACATTGCTGGTGAGACAGTGACCTAGTAACTGCCACTTTTCAAGACAGTTTAGCGGTTTCTTTTAAGGTTAAACATACACTTACCATATGACCCAGCCGTTCCACTCCTAAGTATTTACCTCAAAGTAGCAAAAACATACGTCTACACAATGATTTGTACAACAATACGCATAGCAGTTTTATTCATAATAGCCAAAGACAAGTGATAATCCAAAGGTTCATCAGACAGAAGTATGGATAAACAAATGTTAGTACCCCCACACAATGAAAGACTACTCAGCATTTAAAAGGAACAAACTATAGAGGCATGCAGTACCATGGACAAATCTCAAAGTAATTATGTAGAATGAAGAAAACCAGACAACAAAAAAGAGCACATGCTGTATAATTCCATTTGTATGAACTTCTAATGCAGGCAAAACTAATCTCTAGTGAGAGAAAACAGATCAGTGGTTGTTGGAGTTGGAAATTGGAGTGGGGTTGGCTGCAAGTGGACTCAGAGGAAGTTGGGATGGGGAGGGCAATAAAAATACTCTGTATCTTGATTGTGGGAGTTACATAGGTATATAAATTTAACAAAACCTTCCAAGCTATATGCCTAAAATTGGTGCATTTTACTTTATGTAAATTATACATCAATGAAGATGATTTTGAAAAAAGTTCTTGAACAGGTGTTTTGAGAAAGGGCAGGAATTCAGAGGACAAGGAGGGAGGTTTGGTGAACTGATGGCGGTAAGTGATGGTGGTGGCAGTGGGGGCACTGCCAGCCCTGGGTGATCACGTGACTCTGCCATTCATCACTCTGAGAACTTCAGCCAGATTGAAAAGCTGTGAAGCTTTGGGCAAAGAAATTAACTCCTTTCACCCTTGGAGTGAAGTGTAACAATGAGGATAGTGGATTTATTTCCAACAGTCCCTTCCAGAGCTAACAGACCATGGCTCCTGGCTGCCCCAAGACCTAAAGACACCCAGAGCTGTCTATTGCTTTTTTTTTTTATCTCAAGGTCTGATGTTCCTGCTGGCACCAGGCCTGCCTCTCTAACTGGGAAAGAGAAAATTCTTCAAAGCATGTGGTTGGCATAAAGCATAAACCCCGTTCTTCTTAGGTCCTTGCAAAAAAAAAAAAAGATACACTTTTTTTTTGTATGTACCTCCCTCTCAAGAAAGACAAACTCTATTCAAATGTAAGGAAATTGTACCTGTTCACTGGTGCTTTTGCTGTAGCAGGCCCCTGTTTAAAGGCTACTGCTCTATTAGAAGGTAGTTATTATTCAGCCACCCATTCAACCTGTGAGCAATTCATCCATTTATTCAATCACCTGACAAATATCTGGTAAGCACTTGCTAGGTGCCAGGCATTGTAAGTGGGTGCTGGGCTTACCATGGTGAAAACATGGGCCTTGACAGCAAGAAGTTCACTGCCTTGTGGGGTGGGGCTGGGGGTTAGGAACTGGTAACAGGACATTACAGCCTGGTGTGGTAAGTGCCCCATAGCAGACCCTGCTGTTCTCTGTCCACATCCCTGGGGACCTCTCTACCTGTTCCATGCAAGCCTGCTGTTGCACGGAGATCACCTGTGTCTATTTGTCAGAGGGCCACTCTCAAGCTTCTGGAGCCTGCTTTGCCTGCACCCAGAGAGAGCCAGAAGTGCCCGGGAATTTTTCTTTCCCCTCTCCCCAGGGGGAGTCCTTAGCCAATGACTAATGGTGTGTAAATACTCCATAAGTGTAAGAGGAAGGTATAAATAAGTATGAATACTCCAGCTTCCCTGCCCCTGTTTGGAACAGTTCTGAGTGTGGCCTTCCCTGTCTCCACAGATGCCTCTCTGATATTGAACTAAAGTTAGCTACCCTCTGGGAGAGTTAGCTTAATACTGCACCCCAGCTTGACTTCCTTCCTTCTGTCTCCTGCTTCCCTACTCCCCTACTGCTTATTTCTGGAAACACTTCTAGAAAATCGCTTTCCCAGGAATGTTCATTTCAGGGTCTATTTTGGGGAAATCCAACCTAAGTCATGCTCCAATTATGGAACACTAAAGTGGGATAGGGGTGCAGGCCCCCGGGAGGGGCCCCTGGTTCAGAACAATCAAGGCACACAGACCTTCAAGATACCCAGCTTTTTCCTGCTGTCAGTAAGCCTGGTTCTGCAGTCCGAAATCTGGGCTCCCTGGTTTTGATACTGCCTGCTCTGACAAAGACCAAATGGCAGGCTGGGGTTGCCAGCTATCAGAGAGTAGGTTGGGAAACTAGGGTGCAACTCTCCAGGGGAGCAGGATGGAAAGGGATATTTTAGTCATTCATGGGTTCAGTGAAGGGTCTGGTAAGTATATAGAGGGGGCCAAGCCGAGCTTTTGTGCCACAAGAATGCCTCAATTAAAATGCCATTCAGCTAGAAAAGCCCAGCACAAAAACTAAATCCTTCAGCTGTAATTTCGCACTTGTTTTTTTTTTTTGCATGTAAATCGAGGGATGAAAATGGTATTTTCCATCAGTCATAAATGTCAGAAGCCCAGAAGCCTGCAGCTGTTATTCCACAGTATTTACTCATTGACCGTTCAAATAGCCGATCAAGATCTTTCCAGAGAGCAAGGTTCTGAGTCCAAATTCCAAGTTCAACCACTTGAAGTGGTTGACTTGAGTGGAGCCATGAAGTCTCAAAAGCGTCCTGAGTAAAGGAGAACTTCCTCCGAGGCTGAGACTGTGTTGGTTTTTGTGGCTGTGATTGTGATAGTTGGCTTCTCATTTGCTTACTCCTCAAAACACTCCTGCTACAAACAAATTGCCCTTGGACAAGGGGCTGTTGACCTCAGGGGACAAAACGCAGTGTACACAAACCTAAGGAAGGAAAGGTTAAGAGGAACTAGGTAACCTTGGGATAGTCTGGAAATGAGCAAGGCTAACAACAGTCCCTGTGCACAGTGGCCACTCAGTAAACAGTTGCTGCAGTGGTGGTGGCTGCCTCTGATGTGCTGTAGGGAAACCCCACCATGATCATTTCCTGACACTTGAGAAAGATACTGTTATTTGCATCTCTGCTAGATTATTAAACCCTTGAGTGCAGAGATTGTAATCCCTATGCCTTCCAACTCCATGCCTTTGGGTTCAGCCAATCACCTGTATGTGTACCCCAGACAATTAAACAGTACCCGCACCCCTGTGCTCCCTTGGTAATTCCTTTGATCGGTTTGTGAAGATTGGGTCAAAACAGGGAAGGGATCACATTAAAATAAAAGGGCATAGCATTGTTATCCTGCCTTCCCACTGCTGAGTGATCATGATTGAATTAATAAATTCTTCCGAGTTACAGTTTTCCCAACCAGAAAATGGATAAACCATTCCATCTCACCCCCACCAGTCCCGTTTACAAAGTGCTCTGGTAAGACAATTGGAAATCTAATCAAAAGTTTATCAAGTGAGATCTCTCAACTAGAATAAAAATCATACCATGACAATTTGGATAAAAACTCAATATTTTGTTAGTCAAATTCCATCGAAATTATACTTAGGTACATTAACTTAATTTAAGAACTAGTGGCAAATCATATTACTATTTGACACATTACCGCTCTGCATAATTGTTCAATCAGAGCTCCCCTGAAGCAAATTAAGGCTGATGCAACCCAATTTCTGATATTTTGAAATAGTTCAAGAATGCAGAATAGTATCAAGAATAATGCTATGAACTACTCACGTACCTACCATCGAGCTTCATAAGAGAGTCACATTTTGCCATAGTTTCTTCAGAACACATTAGAGATCCAGTTGAAGCTCTTTACATACCCTTTCCGGGTATCATTCCTTTTCCTCTCTTCTCAAAGAAAAGCACTTGGAGCAGATGCCACTGGTGCCCCGTGTCACTTGCCCTCAGCCCACCTCTAATTTTAGCCATACTGGCAGTCTCCCACCTCCACAGCCTACCTCAAATGTTCACTTTTCTCTTTTAAGGCATACCTCACAACTCTCAAGAATTCACTCAACTCTTACAAGCACATCATGGAAGTATGAGGGCCTTAAGACTCCCAGGAGCGACATCAACTAATGGGGACAAAGGCTGATAGATACATAACTTTAAGACAGACAATTCTCAGAGGTCCCAGTGGAGTTGAGCTCTTCGCCTACACCAGTAACCTCAATAACCCACCTTTATTGGCTTCCCACCCCCCTTTTTTGTCTTGCTTTTCCTGCCCCTTCACTCCAGCTCCCTGGGATCACCACGCAATAAACACTCCTGCAACCAAGTTCAGGCCTCAAGTTCTGCTGTGGGGGCACCCAATCTAAGACACTCTTCTGCAACTTTATACTTATTTTAGGCCAATACAGTTTTATACTTTTAACATTTATGGGTATGCATGCATTGAGAAACAATATAAAGTATTCTTTTACATGCTCTCAAACCCTATATAAATGATATCGTCTTATACTTGCTGTTGGCATTTGTGACTTATTTATTCATTTTGTAGCTTTTGAGCATGTGGAAAAGTAACCAGGCACAAAACACATTTGGTTTCCAAATGTTGAATAACTGTATTATAGCCAACTCACTAAACTATATGTTAAATCTTTCTCAATTCATAACACATTAACACCTAAAGGTGCTTTTGAAATTGAAAATCTCTGTACAGAGTCAATTTTCCAATTAGATGCAAATGTTTATATACACAGAAAACAGCAAATGATATTTTAGCAAAACCATTAATTTCCTGAGGTAAAGAATTGCCTTATTGCATGGAATCAGGCTTTTACTATAACTGTCATGTCCTAATAACAAATTCTTGTGTAAGTGAAGCCCTTTCCCTTTATGATGCTATTTTACAAGTATTATCTCAATCAATCCTCTCAGCTCTGTAAGGCTGGCATACCCACTGATAGTCTGATTTATCTGTTTCCCCCACGGCACCTAGCTCCATGTCATGCACATAGTAGGAACTCAAATATGTATTGAATGAATGAATGAATGATTCACCATTTTATTCATGAGTCCCCAAAAGATAAAAGCTAATGGTAGTAGAGCTGGAAGTAGAAACCAGGTCTGAGAGTCAAAATTTGATTCAGGGCATTTTGGAATTTCTATAATAATATGTTATGCTGAATGTCTTCTGTAATTAGTGGTTACACTAGTATCAGTGCAACAATTCCTTTTGTTCAAGGACCATTTTATCAAAGCAACAGGATAGGAATTTTACCTTAATGTGGAATGCTGGCACAATCCAGAGTACAGTCCAGTCTCCATGGGAAAGAAACTGAGCTCTTTCTCTCTCTCTCTCTCTCTCTCTCTCTCTCTCTCAGTCCTTTCTCTATTTTTAGATTTTTAAAATATTGAGATATAACTTACATACAGTAAAATGAACAAATCTCAGCTCCATGAATTTATATATATGTATATACATATTCACCATCAAATCAAGATATAGAACATTCCCAGCAATTCCAAAATTGTTTCATATCCCATCTCAGTCACTATCCCCCCAAAGATAACCACTGTTCTAACTTCTCTCACCATAAATGAATTTTGCTTATTTCAAGACTTTGTATTAATTGTCATACAGTATGCATTTTTTTCCATCTAGTTTTTCAGTCAAAATTATGTCTATAAGACTCATCCATTTTGTTGCATGCATCAGACTTAGTTCTTTATCATTGCTGTCTGGTAATCCATTGTATGACTATATCACAATTTATTTACCCATTCTACTTGTTGATGGATGTGTAGGTTGTTTCTAGTTTGGGACTGTTATGAATAAAGCTGCGATGAACATTCTTAAATACATCTTTTGGAGGATATTAAAATCCATCTCTATTGTGTACACACCCAGAAGTGGATTGCTGGGTCATAGGATTGGCATATGTTTCACTTTAATAGAAACATTACTTTGGAAAAAATGCTGAGGGTTTCCCTCACCTGAAAAGGCTGGCAGGGAGTAGAGCTTTCCTGTTCCTAAATGGCTTCTTATTAAAAATCATGAAATCTGTGATTGTAGGGGACTTTAAGAAAGCAATGATCTGGCATCCCACAGGAAATCTGAATCCTTCCATAGCTCCATCACTAGTTGCTTGGAACTAGGTCACTTTCAGTAAGCAGAATTCATTACCTCCAGAGGACTTAGATGATCCTGCATTTCCTGGCTTCTTACCACTCTTCCTTTTAAATCTTCCTTGCCTCAAGTTGAGCCACACATACTCACTGAGTTTGTGTCTCACCACGAAAATCCTTCTTTTGGCACTGAGTAATAGACCAGAGTTGGCTCGGAGAAGAGTTAAATCTGTTTCCAATTTAATATGGATTAAGGCTTACTACAGCTTCCATCAGTATTGATGGTGATGATAAGCAAACTAAGCAGAGGTGCTGCATGATGACAGGTTAGAAAAGTCAAAAGGTCCAGTCAATTTATTGATCATCTCACTGCGGGTGCTACATGTCGTGGACTCTCAGGTCCTAAGAGGCTCTTGGGAATCATCCAATCCAGCATTTATTCAACGCCAAATCCCCAAAGTATTGCCAAATCTCTGTTTAAGCATGTCCAGGGAAGATAATTTAGCTCATCCTTGAAACAGCCTATACCACAGTCACACAGATCTATTTGCTTTAAATTCTTCCTTTTTTTAAGTTTAAAGCTGCTGTCTATTAATTTCCCCTTGTTGGTCCTCCTCATTTTACCCTTTGGGGCTCCTGAAAAAAAGTTTCCCCATTCGGTATTTTTACCAATATTATAGGAACCCTTTCAATACTGGAGAAAGCTATCCTAATTCAGTAAGTGAATTTAAGAAGGCTGGAAGCAGCAGCTAGGGGCTTAGATCGAGACAATCTCTGCTTCACATCTTAGGTATTATTATCTGTGATTTTCACTAGTAACTTTGCTATTTTAAATTTCGTTACGGTTTCACTGATCATCAAAAGAGGAGCACTCAGGCTTCTGTTATGTGTCACGGTCATGGTGACATCCCTTTGCTCGTAATTCAGTGCCATTGTACTGGCTGTTGACAAGAGCAAGATCCAGCCTATTTAGTTAGCCCCCAAAGCTAATCTGGGTGGCAGTCTGATGTGTGGTAGTGTAGACCAAGCATGCCCTTTGCTGTCAAATTAACGTGTCAAAAAATCGGTGTGCTGGCCTAGCCATTTCTTTAAATGTTGGTCTCTTTAACAGCAAAATCTAGGTTTTAATACCCCCTCAAAGGGACATTAAAAAAATTAGATATGCTCATGTATATGAAGTACTGGGCAACATGTTGTGCCAGGCACACAAAAAAAGATGTTCAATAATATTCCATCCCTAATCTTCCTCCCATCACTCCTCTTGAAATCATGGATACCCAGTAATGAAGAGGAGCTTCAATATGGTAACATGGAAATAACAATGAAGTTGTCTTCCATTCTAAACCTGGAGTACTAATGTTAACACTGTGAGGCTTTAAACTAGTAGTAAACCCTTAAGAAAATCACTTATCTTCTTAAGACTTTATGTATGAATATATTGAGTTAGATACTTCCTAGTCCCAGCTGTACCTGAAAAAGCTTATACCAAAGATACCATCTTCCTGAATCACTATCACCAAAGCAGTTTGAAGGATACATAACTTCTCCAAGGCTTCCATCTCTAAAGTCAACTCCATCAGTGTCAACTTTCTACTCAGATTATTTATCAAAGTACCACCATAGGCCCTCTTCTAGTTTGCTAGCTGTAGGAATACAGCATACCAGAAACAGAATGGCTTTAAAAAGGGGGAATTTATTAAGTTGCAAGTTTACAGCCCTAAAGCTATGAAAATGTCCCAATTAAAGCAAGTCTATAAAAATGTCCGAATTAAGGCACCAACAAGAAGTTACCTTCACTCAAAAAAGGCCAGTGAAGTTCAGGATTTCTCTCTCAACTAGAAAGGCACTTGGCCAACATGGCAACATCTGCTAGCTTTCTCTCCCAGGCTTTTTGTTTCATGAAGCTCCCCCAGGGGAGTTTTCCTTCTTCATTTTCAAAGCATAGTTTCTCATGGATCTCATAGCTCTCATGGCTCTGTTGTGGCTCTCTCGTTCTCTCTAAAATGCATCCTCTTTTAAAGGATTCCAGTAAACTAATCGAGACCCACCTGGAATAGGTGGAGTCACAACTCCCTCTAATCAAAGTTAATACCCACAATT